>JAVHYY010000200.1:0-58551 GCA_035221665.1 Okamejei kenojei | reverse complement strand
GTTAGTATTCTCGCTTTTGTCCATCATCCAGTCCATCGCACAGGTCTAAGCTCTCGCTCCCAATCAGATCCATCGCCAGGTCTTGCTTTTGCTCCATCTCCAGCTCGAGCATCCAGATCTAGCTCTCGCTCCCATTTCCAGTCCATCTCACAGGTCTAGCTCTCGCTCAATCTCCAACTCTTTCTTCAGGTCTAGCCATCGATCCATCTCCAGCTCCATCATCCAGCCCTAGCTTTCGCTCCATCTCCAGCTCCATCTCCAGCTCTAGCTTTTGCTCCATCTCCAGCTCCGTCTCCAAGTCTAGCTTTTGCTCCATCTCCAGCTATATCTCCAAGGTTCTCGCTTTGCCTCAATCTCCAAGCTCCATCCTCAGGGGTCTATCTTTCGCTCCATCTCCAGCTCCATCGCCAGGTCTTGCTTTTGCTCCACCTCCAGCTCCATCTCCAGCTCTAGCTTTCGCTCCATCTCCAGCTCCTTCTCCAGGTCTAGCTTTCGCACAATCTCCATGCTCTAGCTTTCGCTCCATCTCCAGGTCTAGCTTTTGCTCCATCTCCCAGCTCCCTTCAGGTTATCTTATGTCAATCGCCAAGCTCCATTCCAGGTTATACCTATTACTGGACATCTCCAGTCCATCGCCAGGTCTTAAATTTTGCTCAATCTCCCAGCTCCTTCTCCAGGTCTAGCTTTTGCTCCGTCTCCAGCTCCGTCTCAGTCTAGCTTTTGCTTCGTCTCCAGTACACCTCGGGGCTCTAAGCTTTTGCTCCATCTCCAAGCTCCGTTCTCCAAGTCTAGCTTTTGCTCCATCCTCTAGGCTCCGTCTCCAAGTCTAAGCTCTTTGCTACTCCATCCTCCAGCTCCATCTCACCATAGGGTCTACGCTTTTGTGCTCACAGTCTCCAGCTCACTCACTCTACAGTTCTATCTTTTGCTCCATTCTCCAGCGCCATCGCCAGGTCTACTTTTTCTCCATCTCCTCAACTCCATCGCCAGGGTCTACCTTTTGCTCCATCTCCAGCTCCATCGCAAGGTCTAGCTTTTTGCCTCCATCACCAGCTCCATCTACACGTCTAGCTTTTGCTCCATCTCCTCAGCTCAATCTCCAGGTCTATCTTTTGCCTCCATCTCCAGCTCCATCTCCAGGTCTAGCTTTTGCTCCGTCTCCAGCACCATCTCCGGGTCTTGCTTTTTTGCTCCATCCTCCATCTCCACTCCAGCTACATCTCCAGCCTCTAGCTTTTGCTCCATCTACAGATCCTCGTCTCCAGATCTAGTTTTTTGCTCCGTCTAGATCTCTTCTCCATGTCTAGCTTTTGTCCGTATCCAGCCACCATCTCCGGGTCTAGCTTTTGCTCCATCTCCAGCTCGGTCTCCACAAGTCTAGCTTTTGCTCCATCTCCAGCTATATCTCCAGGTTAACTTTTGCTCCATCTCCAGCCTCCATCTCACCATGGTCTATCTTTACGCTCCATCTCCAGCTCCATCGCCAGGTCTTGCCTTTGCTCCACCTCAGCCTCCATCTCCAGCTCTAGCTTTCGCTCCATCTCCAGGGCTCCATCTCCAGCTCTAGCTTTCGCTCAATCCTCCAGGCTCTAGCTTATCGCTCCCACTTCTCCAGCTCTAGCTTTCGCTCATCTCCAGATCCATCTCCAGCTCTAGCTTTCGACTCAAATGACAGCTCCATCTCCAGCTCTAGCTTTCGCTCAATCACCAGCTCCACCTCCAGCTCCAGATTTTGCTCCATCTCCAGCTAGCTTTCGCTCCATCTCCAGCTTCATCTCCAGCTCTAGCTTTTTGCTCCATCTCAAAGATCCATCTCCAGGTCTAGCTATTGATCCATCACCATCTCCATCTCCAGTCTTCTAAGCTTTTGCTCCATCTCCCAGCTCCATTACAGGTTTAGCTTTTGCTCCATCTCCAGCTCCATCTCCGGGTCTAGCTTTTGCTCAATCTCCAGCTCCATCTTCCAGGTCTAGGCTTTGCTCCATCTCCACCTCATCTCCACGTTTGCTTTTGCTCCTTCTACCAGCTCCATCCTCCAGGTCTATCTATTGCACTCCTTCTCCAGCCCTCATCTCCAGGTGTCTAGCCTTTTGCTGCATCTCCAGATACCATCTCCTGGTACAAGTCTTTTTTGTTCCACCTCCAGACTTCTCTCATCGTCCAAGCTCTAGCTTTACGCCTCCATCTCCAGCTACCATTATCCCAGGTTAAGCTTCTCGCACAATCTCCAGCTTAGCTTTCGCTCCATTCCATGCTCTAGCTTTCGACTCCATCTCCAGCTCCATTCTCCGCTCTAGCTTTTCGCTACATCTACAGCTCCATTCTCCAGCTTAGGCTTTACGCTCAATCACCAGTTCCCACCTCCAGCTCAGATTTTGTCCCATCTCCAGCTAGCTTTCCGCTCCATCTCCGCTTCATCTCCCAGCTCTAGCTTTGTGCTCCATCTCCAGTTCATCTCCAGGTCTAGGTTTTGCTCATGACCAGCTCCATCTCCAGCGTCTAGACTTTTGCTCCATCTCCAGCTCCATCTCCAGGTCTAGATTTGGCTCCATCTCCAGCTCCATCTCGGGTATAGCTTTTGGCTCCTTCTCCAGCTCCATCTCCAGGTCTAATTTTGCTTCCATTTTCTCCAGCCCTTCTCCAGGTCTAGCTTTTTGCCTCCTCTTCTCCAGCTCCATCTCCGGGTCTTGCTTTTGCTCCAATCTCAATCTCCATTCTCCAGCTCGTCCTCCAAGTCTAGCTTTTGCTCACATCTCCAGATATATCTCCAGGTCTAACTTTGTGCCTCCATTCTCCAGCTCATCTCCAGGGTCTATTCTTTCGCTACATCTCCAGCTCCAATCGCAGTTCTTGCTTTTTGCTCCACCTCCAGCTCCATCACTAGCTCTAGCTTTCGCTCATCTCCAGCTCCATCTCCAGGTCTAGCTTTTGCTCCGTCTCCAGCACCATCTCCGGGTCTTGCTTTTGCTCCATCTCCATCTCCATCTCCAGCTCCATCTCCAGCTCTAGCTTTTGCTCCATCTCCAGCTCCTTCTCCAGATCTAGTTTTTGCTCACGTCTCCTGATCAATCTCAGGGTCTAGCATTTTGCTCCCGTACCTCAGCTCCATCTCGGGTCGAGCTTTTGCTCCATCTCCAGCTCGGTCTCCAAGTCTAGCTTTTGCTACTTCTCCAGCTATATCTCTGGTCTAACTTTTGCTCCACTCTCCAGCTCCATCTCCAGGTCTATCTTTCGCTCCATCTCCAGCTCCATCGCCAGGTCTTGCTTTTGCTCCACCTCCAGCTCCATCTTCCAGCTCTAGCTTTTCGGCTCCATCTCCCAGCTCCATCTCCAGCTCGAGCTTTCGCTCAATCTTCCGCTCTAGCTTTCGCTCCTCTCCAGCTCTAGCTTTCGCCTCCATCTACAGCTCCATTCCCAGCTTGCTTTCGCTACCAAATACAGCCCATCTCCAGCTCTAGCTTTCGCTCAATCACACAGCTACACCTCCAGCTCCAGATTTTGCTCCATCTCCAGTAGTTTCGCCTCCATCTCCAGCTTCATCTCCAGCTCTAGCTTTTGCTCCTTCTCCAGCTCCACCTCCAGGTCTAGCATTCTTTGCTCCTTCAACCATTCTCCATCTCCACGTCTAGTTTTGCTACATCTCCTGTCTCCTCTACAGGTCTAGCTATTTTTTTTTGCCTACCATCTCCAGCTCCATCTCCGGGTCCTAGCTTTTGCTCCATCTCCAGCTACCATCTCCAGGTCTTGAGATTTTTGCTCCTCTCCACCTCCAGTCTCACACGTCATTGCTTTTTGCTCAATCTCCAGCTCCATCTCCAGGTCTATCTATTGCTCCATCTTTTTCCAGCTCCATCTCCAAGGTCTAGCTTTTTTGCTGCATCCTGCTAAAATCTCCAGGCTCCTTTGAGCTCCATATGGCTCTTTTGCTCCACATCCAGCCTCCATTCATCCGCTCTTGCTTTCCGCTCCATTCCAGAAGATCCAGCATCTCAGGTTCTAGCTTTTCGCTGCAATCTCCATCTCGGGTATAGCTTTCGCCTCATTCAGTCTAGTTTTCGGCTTTCCATTCTCACAGCTCCATCTTCCAGCTCTTGCTTTCGCTCCAGCTACTGCTCCATCTTACCAGCTCTAGCTTTCGCTCAATCACCAGTTACACATCCAGCTCCAGATTTTTGCTCATCTCCAGCTTTTCGCTCCTCTCCAGCTTCATCTCCAGCTCTAGCTTATTGCACCATCTCCAGCTTCATCTCCAGGTCTAGCTTTGCTCCATCACCAGCTCCATCTCATCAGGTCTAGCTTATGCTCCATCTCCAGCTCATCTCAAAGGTCTCAAGCTTTTGCTTCCATCGCCAGCTCCATCTACGGGTATAGCTTTTTGCTCCATCTCCAGATCCATTTCGCAGGTCTACATTTTGCTCCATCTAGCTCCTTCTCCAGGTCTAGCTTTTGCTCCATCTCCAGCTCATCTCCCGGCCCTCTTGCTTTTGCTCCATCATCTCAATCTCCAGCTCCGTCTCATGTCTAGGCAGCTTTGCTCCATCTCCAGCTCCATCTCCAGGTCTACTTTTGCTTTCCAGCTCCATCTCCAGCTCCATCGCCAGGTCTTGCTTTTGATCCATCTCCAGCTCCATCACCAGCTCTAGCTTGCTCGCTCATCTCCAGCTCCATCCATGCTCTAGCTCAATCTCCATCTCCATCTCTCTAGCTTTCGCTCCATCTCCAGCTTTCTCCATCTCCAGATTCTAGCTTTCGCTCCATCTCCATCTCCATCTCCAGCTCTAGCTTTGCTCCAACATCTCCAGCTCTCCATCTCCAGGTCTAGCTTTTGCTCCATCTCTCAGCTCTAGCTTTTGCTCCATCTCCAGGGCTCCATCTCCGGGTTCTCCAGATACTAGATTTTGCTAGCCATCTCCAGCTCCATCTCCAGCTCTAGCTATTGCTCATCTCCAGCTCCATCTCCAGGTCTAGCTTTGCTCCGTCTCCAGATCCCAAATCTCCAGGTCTAGCTTTTGCTCCGTTTCCAGCCGGGTTATAGCTTTTTGCGCCATCTCCGGTCCTCAAAGTCTAGCTTTTGCTCCATTCCAGCTCAGTCTACAGTCTATCTTTTGCTCCATCTCCAGCTCCATCTCCAGGCTTCTAGCTTTTGCCATCTCCAGCTTCCCATCTCCAGGTCTATCTTTCGCTCATCTGGTCCATCGCCAGGGTCTCCAGTTACCAATGCTCCATCTCCAGCTCCATCTCCAGGTCTACCTGCTCCATCATCCAGCTCCATCTCCAGCTCCGCTACCAGGTCTAGGCTCCATCTTCTCTTTTTCCATCCTGCTCCATCTCGCCAGATCATCCACTCCATCGTTAGGTCTAGCTCTTTTGCTCCTTCTGCTCCATCTCCAGGTCTAGCTTTTGCTCCATCTCCAGCTCCATCGCCAGGTCCTATCTAGCTTTTGCTCCATCTCCAGCTCCATCGCCAAGGCTCCTATCTCTAGGGTCTTGTCTACCTTTTTCGCTCCATCTCCAGCTTCCATCTCCGCACAGTCTTCTCTCTAGCGCCCTCCATCCTCCATCATTGGCTCATATCTCCAGCTCCATCTCCACCATTCTCCATCTCCATCTCGAGCTCGCCATTCTCGGGTCTACCTTTTGCTCCATCTCCAGCTCTTACTCCATTCCAGGGCAGCTTTTGCGCTCCATCTCCTGCTCCTTGTCCAGCTCCAGCTACATCTCAGCTTGTTCGCTCCATCTCCAGCCTCATCTAGCTTTGCTCCATCTCCAGCCTCTCCACATCGCCAGTCGCTTTTGCCTCCCATCTCTCAACTCATCTCTCGGTCTCGCTCCATCTTCCAGGTCTAGCTTTTGCTCATCTCCAGCACCAATCTCCAGGGTCTAGCTTTTGCTCCATCGCTCCATCCAGCTCCATCTCCAGTAGCTCGCTTTTGCTCCATCTCCAGCTCAGCCATCTGTCCTAATCTCAGCTGTCCTCGCCAGGTCTACCTTTTGCTCTCCATCTCCAAACAAGTCTCTTGCATTTTGCCAGGTCTACCTTTTGCTCCATCTCCAGCTCCATCTCCAGCGTCTATCTTATTCGCTCCAGTTCTCCAGCTCCTTCGCCAGCCCTGGTCTCTTGCTTTTGCTCCACCTCCCTCCTTTAGCTCTTTCGCTCCATCTTCCATACCAGCCTCCAGCTCCATCTTTACAGGGCCCTCCTCATCTATCAGTCTAGCTTTCGCACATCTCCGAGCTTTCGCTCTAGCTTTCGCTCATCTCAGCTCCATCTCTATAGCTCTAGCTCGCTCACATATACAGCTCCATTTCTCCAGCTAGCTTTCGCTCTGTCACCTGCTCCACCTCCAGCTCTCCAGATTTTGCTCCATCTCCAGCTAGCTTTCGCTCCATCTCCCATCTCCAGCAATCTAGCTTTTGCTTTTGCTCTCATCTCCAGCCTCTTTTGTTCCATCTCCAGGTCTAGTTTTTGCTCCATCCCTCACCTCCATCTCCAAGTCTAGCTCTTTTGCTCCATCTCCAGCTAAAACCCCATCTCCAGGTCTAGCTTTTGCTCCTCATCTCCAGCTCTTCCGCCATCAGGTCTAGCTTTTGCTCCATCTCCAGCTCCATTCCGGGTCTAGCTTTTTGCTCCATCTCCATTCTCATCCTCCAGCTCCATTCATCCAGCTCTAGCTTTTGCTCCACTCCGAGTCTTCTCCATCATCTCCAGCTCCATAGCTTTTGCTCCGTCTCCAGCACCAGGTCTACACCCTTTTTTGCTCCATCTCCATGCTCCATCGTCTCTCTGGTCTACCAGTCAGCTTTTGCTCCATCTCCAGTATCTCTCAAGGTCTAATTTTAGCATCTCCTCCAATAGTCTACCTCTCCGTTCACAATCTCTTTCAGCTCCATGGTCCAGGTCTATTGCTTTTGCTCCATCCTCAGCTCCATCTCCAGCTACATTAGCTTTTCTCGCTCCATATATAAAGGTTATATGTTCCATCTCCAGCTCCATCTCCAGGTCTAGCTTTCGCTCTATCTTCCAGCTCTAGCTTCACACTCCAGGTCTAGCTTTTTCGCTCCATCTCCATCTCCGAGCTCTAGCTTTTGCTCCATCTCCAGCTCCAATCGCCAGGCTCTAGCTTTGCTCCAGATCTCTCCAGCTTCCAGCTCCACCTGATCTCACTTTGCTCCATCTCCAGCTAGCTTACGTCCATCTCCAGCCTTAATCTCCAGGCTCTAGCTTTTGCTCCATCTCCAGCTCCATCTCCAGGTCTAGCTTTTGCTTCATCTCCAGGTCAGCTTTTGCTCCATCTCCAACTCCATCTCCTGCTCATACCAGGTCTAGCTTTTGCTCCATGCCCTCCAGGTCTTGCTTTTGCTCCATCTCCAGCTCCATCTCCGGATCATCTTCCAGTCTAGATCTTTTGCTCCATCTCCAGCTCCATCTCAGGTCTCGCTTTTGCTCCATCTCCAGCTCCATCTCAGGTCTTGCTTTTGCTCCACATCTCCAGGTCATCTAGCTTTTGCTCCATCTCCAGCTCCTATCTCCAGGTCTAGCTTTTGCTCCATCTCCAGCATCCGCTCCATCTCCTCTAGCTTCCAGCCAGGTCCGTCTCACACCTCTCTGCTCAATCAACCAGCTATAGCTTTTGCTCCACTCCTCTCCAGCTTTCAGCAAATTCTCCAGCTCTAGCTTTCGCTCAATCACCATTGCTGTACTCCTCCAGATTTTGCTCCATCTCCAGCTTTCGTCCATCTCTCCAGGTCTAGCTTTCGCTCCATCTCCAGCTCTAGCTTTCGCTCATTCTCCACTTCTCCCATCTCCAGCTCTAGCTTTTGCTCCATCTCAGCTCCATCTCCAGTCATCAGGTCAGCTTTTGCTCAATCCAGCTCCTTCTCCCAGGGTCTAGCTTTTGCTCTTCTCCAGATTTTGCTCCATCTCCAGCTCCATCCTCCCCAGCTTAGCTCCAGTTTCCAGATCTAGCTACCGTCTCCTAGCTTTTGCTCCATCCTCAGCTCTAGCTCCATCTCCAGCTCCATCTCCAGCTCTAGGTAATCTCCAGCATACCAATCTCCAGCGGTCTAGCTCCATCTTCCTGTCTCTTTGGCTCGTGCAGGTCTAGCGTTGCTCCCATACTCCAGGTCTAGCTTTTGCTCCGTTTTCCAGCACCATCTAGCTTTTGATCCCATTCTGCTCCGTCTACAAGTCTAGCTTTTTGTCTCCATCTCCAGCTCCATCTCCATCGTCTAAGGCTTTTGCTCCATCTCCACTCCCAATCTCTCCAGGTCTATCTATCGCTCCATCTACATTTCGCCAGGTCTACCTTATTACTGCATCTCCAGCTTTTGCTCCATCTCCATCGCCTTGGTCTACCTTTTGCTCCATCTCCAGCTCCATCTCTCCAGGTCTAGCTTTTGCTCCATCTCCAGCTCCATCTCCAGGTCTATCTTTTGCTCATCATCCAGCTCCATCGCCAGGTCTACCTTTTTCTCCATCTCCAACTCCATCGCCAGGTCTTTACCTTTTGCTCCATTTCTCAGCTCCATCGCTAGTGCTTTGCTCCATCTCCAGCTCCATCGCCAGATCTCGCTTTTAGCTCCAACCAGCTCCATCGCCATTCGCCTCGCGCTCCTCTCAGCTCCATCTCCAGGTCTACCTTTTTCTCCATACAACTCCATCGCCAGGTCTACCTTTTGGGTCTAGCTCCATCTCCAGTCTAGCTCTCGTTCCATCTCCAGCTCCGCATGTCCAGCTCTAAATTTCGCTCCATCCTCCAGCTCTAGCTTTCGCTCCATCTCCAGCTCCATCTCTCCAAGCTCTAGCTTTTGCTCCATCTCCAGCTCTAGCCTTTTGCTCCATCTCCCAGCTATTGCTACATCTCTCCATCTCCATGGTCTAGCTCTTGCTCCCTCCAGCTACCATCTCCAGGTCTTTAGCTTGTTTTTGCTCCATCTCCACATCCTTCTCCAGGCTAGCAATGCTAGACTCCATCTCCAGCTCCACTCCTCCCATCTAGCTTTAGCTGCAATCTCCATCTCATCTCCAGGTCAGCTTTTGTTCCATCTCCAGCTCATTCCAGGTCTAGCCTATTGCTCCATCTCCCAGCTCTCATCTCCAGGTCTGCTTTTGCTCCATGCTCTCCATCTCCAGGTCTAGCTTTGATCAGCACCACCTCCATTAGCATCTTTCAGGGTCTTTTTGCATCCATCTCCAGACTCCATCTCCCAGGTCTAGCTTTGTTTTTCCAGTCTATCTTTTGCTATTTGCTCTCGTCTCCAGGATCCATCTCCAGGTCTAGCTTTTACTCCGTCTCCAGCACCATCTCCGGGTCTAGCTTTTGCTCCATCTCCAGCTCCGTCTCCAAGTCTAGCTTTTGCTCCATCTCCAGCTCCATATCAAGGTCTATCTTTTGCTCCATCTCCAGCTCCGGTCTAAGCTAGCTTTGCTCCGTCTCCAGATCCATCTCCAGGTCTAGCTTTTACTCCGTCTCCAGCACCATCTCCGGGTCTAGCTTTTGCTCCATCTCCAGCTCCATCGCCAGGTCTACCTTTTGCTGCATCTCCAGCTCCATCAGCCATGTCTATCACAAGCTCTACATCTATCCAATCAGCTCCATCAAGGTCTTGCTTTTGCTCCATCCTGCTCCATCGCAGATTCTCTATGGCTTTTGCTCCATCTCCAGCTCCATCTCCAGGTCTAGCTTTTGCTCCATCTCCAGCTCCATCTCCAGGTCTTGCTTTTGCTCCATCTCCAGCTCCATCTCCAGGTCTAGCTTTTGCTCCATCTCCAGCAACCATCTCCACTCTTTTGATACATCTCCAGGTCTAGCTTTTGCTCAATCTCCAGCTCACATCTCCAGGTCTAGCTCTTTGTTTACTTTTGATCCCATCTCCTGATCCATCTCCAGGTTCTACCTTTTGCTTCCAGCTTTTGCTCCATCTCCTTTTGCTTCCATCTCCCAGCTTCTTGCTTTTGCTTTTCCCCCCATCTCCAGCTCCGCCAGCCTCTAGATTTGCTCCATCTCCCAGCTCCTTCTCCCGGGGATTTATGCTGCTCCATCTCCAGCTCCACTATTCCATGCCTAGCTTTGCGCCATCTCCAGCTCATCTCCAGGTTAGCTTTGCTCCCATCCAGTCCTCGCCAAGTTCAGCTCTTCGCTCCATCTCCGCGGGTCTTGCTTTTGCTCCGAGCTATGTTTTCCATTGCTCCATCTATAGCTTATTGGCTCCATTCATCTCAGCTGATCCATCTCCACTTCTTTTACTCCGTGCTACCAGCATTCTCCAGCACCATCTCCATCTCCCTGCTCTTCCATCTCCAGACGTCTCCTTTTTTTTTTGCTCTATAGCTTTATTTTGCTCTACCATTACTCCATCTCATTTCGGGCTTCCAGCTTTTGTACCAGCTCCACGCCAAGGTCTCCTTTTGAGCATCGTCAGGTCCCTTGCTTTTGCTCCATTAGCTCCTTTAGCTCAACAATCCACCTCTCCGATCGCCAGGTCTCGCTCTTCTTGGCTCCATTCCAGCTCCATCTCCAGCTTTTGCTCAATCTCTCCATCCAGGCTCCCCTCTCGCTCCATCCCTCCAACCTCCATCAGGTCTTGCTCCAGGTTCCTTCTCCAGCACCACCTCAGGTTTCCTTTTGGATCTAGCTTTTGGCTACATCTCCATGTCCAGCTTTTCTGCTTCACTCAACCAGCACCCATCCAGGTCTAGCTTTTGACTCCATCTCCACCTTTTTTGCTCCATCTCCGGGTCTTCCCAAGCTTCACCCAGGTTACAAAAGCTCCAGCTCCCATTCCAGCTCCTCCAGCTCACCATCTCCAGCTCTTCTCTCCCGGTCTAGCACTCTTGTCTCTCTATTCTCCAGTCTATCGGCTTATTTTTTTTTACATTCTCACAGCTATCTCCAGGCTTGCTTTTGCTCCAGTCACGGGTCCAGCTCCATCTCCAGCTACAGTACTCCAAAGTCTAGGCTTTTGCACTCCATCTCCAAGTTAGCTTTTGACTCCATCGTCTCCAAGTTAGCTTTTGCCATTCGCTGCTGCTCCATCTCCAGGCTCCTAGCTTTTGCTCCATCTCCCAGCTCCATCTCAGCTCTCCAGCTTTTGCTCCATCTCCAGCTCCATCTCCAGATCTAGCTATTGCTACATCTCCAGCTCCATCTCAGGTTATAGCTTTTGCATCCTCCGTCATCCAGCTCCGTCTCCAGGTCTAGCTTTTGCTTCGTCTCCAGTACCACCTCCGGTCTCTAGCTTTTTGCTCCATTCTCCAGCTCCGTCTCCAAAGTCTAGCTTTTGCTCCATCTCTAGCTCCGTCTCCAAGTCTAGCTTTTGCTCCATCTCCAGCTCCATCTCCAGTCTAGACTTTTTCGCTTCCATTCAGCTCCATCTCCAGGTCTATCTTTTGCTCCATCTCCAGCTCCATCGCCAGGTCTACCTTTTTCTCCATCTCCAACTCCATCGCCAGGTCTACCTTTTGCTCCATCTCCAGCTCCATCGCTAGGTCTTGCTTTTGCTCCATCTCCAGCTCCATCGCCAGATCTAGCTTTAGCTCCAACTCCAGCTCCATCGCCAGGTCTCGCTTTTGCTCCATCTCCAGCTCCATCTCCAGGTCTACCTTTTTCTCCATCTCCAACTCCATCGCCAGGTCTACCTTTTGCTCCATCTCCAGCTCCATCTCCAGGTCTAGCTCTCGTTCCATCTCCAGCTCCATGTCCAGCTCTAACTTTCGCTCCATCTCCAGCTCTAGCTTTCGCTCCATCTCCAGCTCCATCTCCAGCTCTAGCTTTTGCTCCATCTCCAGCTCCATCTCCAGCTCTAGCTTTTGCTCCATCACCAGCTCCATCTCCAAGTCTAGCTCTTGCTCCATCTGCAGCTCCATCTACAGGCAGGTCTATTTGCTTTTGCTCCATCTCCAGCTCCATCTCCGGGTCTAGCTTTTGCTCCATCTCCAGCTCCATCTCCAGGTCTAGCTTTTGCTCCATCTCCATCTCCATCTCCAGGTCTTGCTTTTGCGTCACATCTCCATCTATCTCAGCTCCATTCCAGCTCCATCTCCAGTCTTGCCTCTGCTGTGCTCCATCTCCATTCCAACTCAGGTCTAGTGTCTTGCTTTTGCCATCTCCACATCTCCAGGTTAGCTCGCCCAGGTCACTTTGCTCCAATCTCCTAGCTCCATCTCCATCTTTAGATTTTGAACCAGCTCCATCTCCAGCCTCTCATCTCCAGGCTCAAGCTCTACGTCTCCAGTCTCCATCCCCTGGTCTAGCTTTTTCATCTCCAGCACCATCTCCGCGGTCTGCAATGTCTTGGAGCTCCCATGGAGCTTTTTGTCCAAGTGGTCTAGCTTTGAAGCTCCAGCTCATCGCCGGGTCACGCTTTGCTCCATCTCCAGCTCCATCTCCAGGTCTACTTTTTATCCATCTCCAACTCGCATCCGCCATCTCCGGTCAGCTTTTGCTCCACACTCCAGCTCCATTCCTCTATCTAGTTCATCTCCAGCTCCATGTCCAGCCCTCTAACTTTCGTCCATCTTCCAGCTCTTAGCACTTTCGCTCCATTCTCTCTCCAGCTCCCTTCTCCAAGCTCTATGCTTTTGCTCCCATCCCCTCCAGCTCCATCTCCAGGCTCTAGCGTTTGATCTCGCTCTCATCCTTTCCAGCTCCATCTCACAGATCTATCTTGCTTATTCCAGCACCATCTCGGTCATCTGCTCAATCTCCAGCTCCAATCTCCAAGTCCACCTCTCGCTCCATCTCAGCTTCCTTCTCCAGTTTGCTCTCGCTCCATCTCCAGCTCCATCTCCGGGTCTTAGCTTAGCCAATTGCTCCATCTCCAGCCTCCCATCTCCACGGTCTCTAGCTTTTGCTCCATCTCCAGTGTGTCTTGCTTTTTGATCCATTGCTCAGGCTCACCCATGCTCCATCTCAGTAGGTCTTCTAGCTATTGCTCCATCTCGACGGTCGCTCCATCTCCAGGTCTAGCTTTTGCTGTCATCCTTGCTCTAACAGCTTACATCTCATACAGGTACTCACAGCTTTTGCTACTTTTGCTCCCATCTCAGATCAGTCGCTCGCCCATCTCCAGCTCCTTCGCCAGGTCTAGCTTGTATTGCTCCATCTCCAGCTCGAGCTCCAGGTCTAGCCTCTCCGGGCTCTTCCAGCTCATCTCTGAGTCCAGCTTGCTCCATATCCACCTCCATTAGCTCCATCTCCAGGCTCCATACCTATTATTAATCCTCAGCTCCATCTCCAGCCCCATCTTGTCTCGAGCTTGCTCCGTCTCCAGATCCATGCTCCAGCTCTAGACGTTTGCTCCATCTGCTTTTTAACTCGTCTCCAGCACCATTCCGGGTCTTAGCTTTTGCTCCATCTCCAGCTCCGTCTCCAGGTCTAGCTTTTGCTCCATCCCCAGCAAGTCAGGTACATCTTTTTTTTCCGGGCTATCTCCCGGTTCCACGCCAGGTCTAGCTTTTGCTCCATCTCCAGCTCCATCTCCAGGTCTATTGTCCCATTTCGCTCCTCCTAGGTATAGCTTTTGCTCTCCAGCTCCATCTCCAGGTTATCTGGGTGCTCCATCTCAGCTCCGCGCCAGGTCTACCTTTTGCTGCATCTCCAAAGCTCCATCGCCAGGTCTACCTTTTGCTCCATCTCCAGCTCCATCGTCAGGTCTTGCTTTTGCTCCATCTCCAGCTCCACGCCAGATCTAGCTTTAGCTTCCAACTCCAGCTCCATCGCAGGTCGCGCTCGCTTTGCTCCATCTCCAGCTCCTTCTCCAGAGGCCTAGCTTCGCTCCACTCTCCAACTCCATCTTTAGGTATTAGCTATTGCTCCATATCCAGCTCCATCTCCAGGTCTAGCTTTTGCTGCATCTCCAGCTCCATCGCCAGGTCTACCTTTTGCTCCATCTCCAGCTCCAGCACCCGGTCTAGTACTCGCTCCATCTCCAGCTCCATCTCCAGGTCTAGATCTCGCTCCATCTCCAGCTCCCACACTACTTCCTGATCTAGCTCTCGATCATCTCCAGCGTCCATCTCCCGTCTATCTCTCGCTCCATCTCCAGCTCCATCTCCAGGTTTAGCTGCTGCTCCATCTCCAGCTCCATCTCAATGTCTAGCTTTTGCTCCATCTCGAGCCTTTTTCTCCATCTCCAACTCCATCGCCAGGTCTACCTTTTGCTCCATCTCCAGCTCCATCTCCAGGTCTAGCTCTCGTTTCACATCTCCAGTCCTTGTCCAGATCTAATTTGCTCCATCTCCAGCCAGGCTTTCGCTCCATCTAGCTCCCATCTCCAGTTAAGCTTTTGCTCCATCTTCCTGCTCCATCTCAGCTCTAGCTTTTGCTCCATCTCCTGCCTCCCAAGTCTCCAAAGTCTAGCTTTTGCTCCTTCTCCAGCTCCATCTCCAGGTCTAGCTTGCGCATCCATCATCCAGTCCATTCCGGGTCTTGATTTTGCTCCATCTCCAACCCTCCATCTCCAGATCTCCATTTCCGCTCTATCTTTTGCCAATCTCCAGCTCCATCTCTCGGTCTAGCTTTGCTCCGTATCCTGACTCCTTATCCTTGTCTAGCTTTTACTTCCGTCTCGCACCATCTCCGGGTCTATGCTTTTGCTCCATCTCCAGTCCCGTCTCAAGTCTAGCTTAGCTCCCATCTCCAGCTCCATATCAAGGTCTATATTATGCTCCATCTCCAGCTCCATCTCCAGGTCTAGTTTGCGCCGTCTCAGATCCTTCTCAGGTCTAGCTTTGACTCCGTCTTCCAGCACCATTCTGCCGGGTCTAGCTTGTGCTCCATCTCAGCTCCATCGCCAAGGACTACTTTTGCTACATCTTCCTGCTCCATCGTCAGGTCTTGTGCTTTTTGCTCATCTCCAGATCCATCGCCCGATCTAGGCTTTTGCTCCTTCTCCCTGCTCCTCGCCAGGGTCTACCCTTTTGCTCCATCTCCAGATCCATCGTCAGGTCTTGCTTTTGCTCCTTTCCCAGCTCCATCGCATTCTAGCTTTTGCTCTTCTCCAGCTCATCTTCAGGTCTAGCTTTGCTCATCTCCAGCTCATCTCCAGGTTTGATTTTTGCTCCATCACCAGCTCCATCTCCAGGTCGAGCTATTGCTCCATCTCCAGCTCCTCTCCAGGGTCTAGCTTTGCTGCATCTCCATGTATATATCCAGGTCTAGCTTTTGATCCATCTCCAGCACCATCTCCTGGTCTACCTTTTGCTCATCTCCAGCTCCTTCTCCAGGTCTAGCTTTTTGCTCCATCTCCGCTCCCTCTCCGGGTTTGCTTTTGATCCATTCAATCTCCAGATCCATCTCAGCTTAGCTTTTGCTCCATCTCAGCTCCTTCTCAGATTAGATTTTGCTCCATCTCCAGCTCCCCATCTCCAGCTCTAGCTATTCTACATCTCCAGCTCCATCTCCAGCTCTAGCTTTGCTCAGTATCCAGACAATCCATCTCCAGGTCTAGCTTTGTCCATCTCAGCTCCATCTCCAGGTTCTTGCTTTCTGCCTCCATCTCTCAGCTCCATCTCCAGGTATAGCTATTGCTCCATCTCCAGCCTCCTCTCCAGGTCTAGCTTTTGATGCATCTCAGCTACATCTCCAGGTACAGCTTTTGCTCCATCTCCAGCTCCTTTCGCCTGGTAGAGCTATTGCTCCATCTCCAGCGCCATCTACTGGGTCTTGATTTTGCTCTCTTCTCACATCCATTCAGCTACATTTCCAGCTCTATCTTTTGCGCAACTCCAGCTCCATTCTCCCTGTCTAGCTTTGACTCGTCTACCAGGATCCATCTCCTGGTTAGCTTTTACTCCGTCTCCAGCACCATCTCGGGTCTAGCTTTTGCTCCATCTCATGCTCCGTCTCCAAGTCTAGCTTTTGCTCCATCGCCAGCTCCATATACAGGTTCGAGCTTTTGCTCTTCCCAGCTCCTTCTCCAGGTCTATATTTCGCTACCTTCTCCAGCTCCATCGCCTGGTCACTTTTGCAGCATCTCCAAGCTCCATCCAGGTCTCCTTTTTCTCCATCTCCAGCTCCATCGTAAGGTCTTGCTTTTGTCCATCTCCTGCTCCATCGCCAGATCTAGCTTTAGCTCCAACTCCAAGCTCCATCGCCAAGTCATCGCTTTTGCCTCCCCCCCCCCCATCTCCAGCTCCATCTCCAGGCCTGGCTCTCCGCTCCATCTCCAAACTCAATCTTTAGGTCCTAGCTATTGCTCCATATACAGTCCATATCCAGGTCTAGCGTTTGCTGCTCTCCAAGCCCATCGCCAGGTCTACCTTTTGCTCCTTCTCCAGCGCAGCTCCCGGTCTAGTACTTCGCTCCATCTCCAGATCCATTCCAGGTCTGATTCTCGCTCCATCTCCAGCTCCATCTCAGATCTAGCTCTCGCTCCATCTCCAGCTCCATATCTACCTGTCTATCTCTCGCTCCATTCCAGTCTCCATCTCCAGGTGTTTAGCTGCCTGCTAATTCAGCTCCATCTCTTTGGTCTAGCTTTTGCGCATCTCGAGCCTTTTTTCCATCTCCAACTCCATCGCCTGTCTACCTTTGCTCCATCTCCAGCTCCATCTCCAGGTCTTGCTCTCGTTCCATCTCAGCTCCTTGTTTCAGCTCTAACTTTCGCTCCATCTCCAGTCTTGCTTTGCTCCATCTCCCGCTCCATCTCTGCTATAGCTTTCGCTCCATCTCCAGCTACTTCTCCGGTCTTGCTTTTGATCCATCTCCAGCTCTTCGCCAGGTCTAGCTTTTTGCTCCATCTCCTGCTCATCCGGGTTTGCTTTTGCTCCATCTAATCCTCCATCTCCAGCTTCCATTTCCAGCTCTATCTTTTGGCTCCATCTCCAGCTCCTTCTCTCGGTCTAGCCTTTGCTCGTCTCCAGTTCCATTCTCCATTGTCTAGCTTTTTATCCGTCTCCAGCACCATCATCCGGGTCTAGTTTTTGCTCCATCTCCAGCTCCGTCTCCAAGTCTAGATTTGGCTCCATCTACCAGCTCCATATCAAGGTCTATATTTTGCTCCCATCTCCAGGTCCATCTTCCGGTTAGCTGTGTCCGTCTCCAGTTCCATCTCCAGGTCTAGCTTTTACACCCGTTCTCCAGAGCACCATCTCCGGGGTCTAGCTTTTGCTCCTTCTACAGCTCATCGCCCTGGTCTACCTTTTGCTCCATCTCCAGCTCCATCGTCAGGTCTTGCTTTTGCTCATCTCAGCTCATCGCAGTCTTGCTTTTGCTCCATCTCCAGCTTCCATCGCCAGAGTCTACCTTTGGCTCAATCTCCAGCTCCATCGTCAGGTCTTGCTTTTGCCTCCATCTCAGCTCCATCGACAGGTTCGTGCTTTTGCTCCATCTCCAGCTCCATCTCCAGGTCTAGCTTTTGCTCCATCTCCAGCTCCATCTCCAGGTCTTGCTTTTGCTCCATCTCCATCTCCATCTCCAGCTCCATCTCCAGGTCTAGCTTTTGCTCCATCTCCAGCTCCATCTCCAGGTCTAGCTTTTTTTGCCGCTGCATCTCAGCTACATTCCAGGTCTCTAGCTTTTTCCATCTCCAGCACCCTTCTCCAGGTCTCCCTTTTGCTCCATCTCCAGCTCCTTCTCCAGGTCTAGCTTTTGCTCCATCTCCAGCTCCATCTCCGGGTCTTGCTTTTGCTCCATCTCCATCTCCATCTCCATCTCTCCAGCTCTAGCTTTTGCTCCATCTCCAGCTCCTTCTCCAGATCTAGATTTTGCTCCATCTTCCAGCTCCATCTCCAGCTCTAGCTATTGCTACATCTCCAGCTCCATCTCCAGCTCTAGCTTTGCTCCGTCTCCAGATCCATCTCCAGGTCTAGCTTTTGCTCCGTCTCCAGCACCATCTCCGGGTCTAGCTTTTGCTCCATCTCCAGCTCCGTCTCCAAGTCTAGCTTTTGCTCCATCTCCAGCTCCATCTCCAGGTCTAGCTTTTGCTCCATCTCCAGCTCCATCTCCAGCTCTAGCTTTTGCTCCATCTCCAGCTCCATCTCCAGCTCTAGCTATTGCTACATCTCCTCATCTCCAAGTCTATGCTTTTGCTCCGTCACCAGCCTCCGTCTCCAGGTCTAGCTTTTGTTTCGTCTCAGTACCACCTTCCGGGTCTAGTCTTTTGCTCCATCTCCAGCTCCGTCCCAAGTCTAGCTTTTGGCTCCATCTCTAGCTCCGTCTCCAAGTCTAGCTTTTGCTCACCATCTCCAGCTCCATCTCCAGGTCTAGCTTTTGCTCCATCTCCAGCTCCAATCCAAGGTCATCTTTTGCTCCAGCTCCTGCACCATCGCCAGGTCTAACCTTTTTCTCCTCCCAACTCGATCGCCAGGACTACCTTTTGCCCATCTCCAGCTCCATCGCTAGTCTTGCGTTTGCTCCATCTCCACTCCATCGCCAGATCTAGCTTTAGCTCCAACTCCAGCTCCATCGCCAGGTCTCGCTTTTGCTCCATCTCCAGCCTCCCATCTCCAGGTCCTATAACCTTTTTCTCCACTCCAACTCCATCGCCAGTCCTACTTTTGCGCCATTTCCAGCTCCATCTCCAGGTCCCTAGCTCTCGTTCCCTCTCCAGCTCCAGTCCAGCTCTAACTTTCGCTCCATCTCCACCTGCTAAGCTTTCGGCTCCATCTCCAGCTCCATCTCAGCTCTAGCTTTTGCTCCACTCCAGCTCCCATCTCCACTCTACTTTTGCGTCCATCACCAGCTCCATCTCCAAGTCTAGCTTTGCTCCATCTGCAGCTCCATCTCCATTCTAGCTTTTGCTCCATCTCCAGCTCCATCCTCGGTCTAGCTTTTGCTCCACTCCACTCATCTCCAGTCTAGGCTTTTGCTCCATCTCCTTCTCCATCCTCCAGGTCTTTGCTTTTGCTCCATCTCCAGCTCCATCTCAGCTAGCTATTGCCCATCTCCCAGGAGCCCACCTCCAGGTCTAAGCTTTGCTGCAATTCTCCAGCTACATCTCCAGGTCTAGCTTTTGCTCCATCTCCCAGCTCCCTTCGCCAGGTCTAGCTTAATTGCTCCATCTCCAGCTCCATCTCCGGGTCTTGCTTTTGCTCCATCTCAGGGGGGGGGGGGGGGGGGGGGGGGGGCCACCTCCATCTCCCAGCACCATTTCCCACTCTATCTTTTGCTCCGTCACCAGATCCATCTCCAGGTCTACTTTTACTCCGTCTCCAGCACCATCCTCCGGGTGTTCTAGCCTTTTGCTCCATCTCCCAGCTCCGTCTCCAAGTCTAGCTTTGCTCCAAACTCCACTCATCGCGCCAGGTCTCGCTTTTGCTCCATCTCCAGCTGCTCCATCTCCAGTCAACCTTTTTCTCCATCTCTCCCACTTCCATCGCCAGCGTCTACCTTTTTGCTCCATCTCCAGTCCATCCTCCAGGTCTAGCTCTCGTGCCACATCTCCAGCTCCATGTCCAGCTCTAACTTCGCTCCATCTCCAGCTCCTATAGCTTTCGGCCCATCTCCAGCTCCATCTCCAGCACTAGCTTTTGCCCATCCGCCAGCGCCATCTCCCAGCCTAGCTTTGGCTCATCACCAGCTCCACATCACCCAAGTCTAGCTTTTGCTCCATCTCAGCTCCATCTCCAGGTCTAAGCTTTTGCCTCCAGCATCCAGCTCACTCCGGGTCTAGCTTTTGCTCCCATCTCCACTCCATCTCCCACCGTCTACTTTTGCTCATCTCCATCATCCAGCTCCAAGTCTTGCTTTTGCTTCCATCTCCAGCACCATCTCAGTCAAGCTATGGGTCATCTCCAGCTCCATCTCCAGGTCTAGCTTTTGCTGCATCTCCAGCTACATCTCCAGGTCCAGCTTTTGCTCCATCTCCAGCTCCTTCGCCAGGTCTAGCTATTGCTCCATCTCCAGCTCCATCTCCGGGTCTTGCTTTTGCTCCATCTCCACCTCCATCTCCAGCTCCATTTCCAGCTCTATCTTTTGCTCCATCTCCAGCTCCATCTCCCTGTCTAGCTTTGCTCCGTCTCCAGATCCATCTCCAGGTCTAGCTTTTGCTCCATCTCCAACTCCGTCTCCAAGTCTAGCTTTTGCTCCATCTCCAGCTATAACTCCAGGTCTAGCTTTGGCTCCATCTCCAGCTCCATCTCCAGGTCTATCTTTCGCTTCATCTCCAGCTCCATCGCCAGGTCTTGCTTTTGCTCCACCTCCAGCTGAATCTGCAGCTCTAGCTTGCGCTCCATCTCCAGCTCCTTCTCCAGGTCTAGCTTTCGCACAATCTCCAAGCTCAGCTTTCGCTCCATCCTCCAGGGCTAGCTTTTGCTCCATCTCCCAGCTCCCTCCTCCAGTCTATCTAAGCGCTCCAGCCCATGCACCATCTCCAGTCTACCTATTACTGCATCTCCAGCTCCATCGCCAGGTCTAACTTTTGCTCCATCTCCAGCTCCATCTCCCAGGTCCTAAGCTTTTGCTCCATCTCCACTCCGTCACCAGTCTAAGCTTTTTGCTCCATTTTCTAGCTCACGTCCTCCAATCCTACTTTTGCTCCACTCCAGCTCATCTCCAGGTCTAAGCCTTTTGCTCCATCTCCAGCTCCATCTCCAGGTCTAATCTTTTTGCTCCTCTCCAGCTCCATCTCCAGGTCCTAACCTTTTCTCCATCTCCAACTCCATCGCCAGGTCTACCTAACCTTTTGCCCATCTCCAGCTCCATCCGCTAGGTCTTTGCTTTTGCTCCAACTCCAGCTCCATCGTCGCCAGATCAAGCTTTAGCTCCAACTCCAGCACCATCGCAGGTCCTCGCTTTTGCCTCCATCTCCAGCTCCATTCTCCAGGTTTGCTACCTTTTTCTCCATCTCCAAAACTCCAATCGCCAGTCTACCTTTTGCTCCATCTCCAGCTCCATCTCCAGGTCTAGCTCTCGTTCCATCTCCAGCTCCTTGTCCAGCTCTAACTTTCGCTCCATCTCCAGCTCTAGCTTTCGCTCCATCTCCAGCTCCATCTCCAGCTCTAGCTTTTGCTCCATCTCACAGCTCCATCTCCGACTCTACTTTTGGCTCCAGCTCATCTCCAAGGCTAAGCTTTTGCTCCATCTGCAGCTTCCATCTCCAGGCCTTAGCTTTTGCTCCATCTCCAGCTCCATCTCCGGGTCTAGCTTTTGCTCCATCTCCAGCTCCTTCGCCAGGTCTAGCTATTGCTCCATCTCCAGCTCCATCTCCGGGTCTTGCTTTTGCTCCATCTCCACCTCCATCTCCAGCTCCATTTCCAGCTCTATCTTTTGCTCCATCTCCAGCTCCATCTTCTCGGTCTAGCTTTGCTTCCGTCGTCCAGATCCATCTCCATGTTCTACCTTTTACTCCGTCTCCAGCACCATCTCCGGGTCTAGCTTTTGCTCCATCTCCAGCTCCGTCTCCAAGTCTAGCTTTTGCTCCATCTCCAGCTCCATATCCAGGTCTATATTTTGCTCCATCTCCAGCTCCATCTCCCGGTCTAGCTTTGCTCCGTCTCCAGATCCATCTCCAGGTCTAGCTTTTGCTCCATCTCCAGCTCCATCGCCAGGTCTACCTTTTGCTCCATCTCCAGTCTCCATCGTCAGGTCTTGCTTTTGCTCCATCTCCAGCTCCATCGCCAGATCTAGCTTTTGCTCCATCTCCAGCTCCATCTCCAGGTCTAGCTTTTGCTCCATCTCCAGCTCCCTCTCCAGGTCCATGCTTTTGCTCCACTTCCAGCTCCATTTCCAGGTCTAGCTATTGCACCATCTCCAGCTCCATCTCGGCTAGGTCTAGCTTTTTTGCTGCATCTCCAGCTACATCTCCAGTCTAGCTTTTGCTCCATCTCCACAAAACCAACCCCCTGGTCTACCTTTTGCCTCCATCTCCAGCTCCTTCTCCTCTCCAGGTCCTAGCTTTTTGCTTCCATCTTCAGCTCCATCTCCGGGGTCTTGGCTTTTGCTCCATCTCCATCTCCATCTCTCCAGCTCCATCTCCAGCTCTAAGCTTTTTGCTCCATCTCCCAGCGCCCTTCTCCAGATCAGATTTTGCTCCATCTCTTCTCCCACTCCATCTCCACTCTAGCTATTGCTACATCTCCAGCTCCATCTCCAGCACTACTTATGCTCCGTCTCCAGATCCAACTCCAGGTCTAGCTTTTGCTTCCGTTCTCCAGCACATCTCTCCGGTCTAGCTTTTGCTCCATCTCCAGCCTCCGTCTCCAAGTCTAGCTTTTTGCTCCATCTCCAGCTCCATCTCCAGGTCTAGCTTTTGCTCCATCTCCAGCTCCGATCTCCAGCTTCTAGCTTTTGCTCTCCATCTCCCAGCTCATCTCCAGCTCTAGCTATTGCTACAAATCTCCAGCTGCTCCATCTCCAGGTCTAGCATTTGTTCCGTCCACCACTCCGTCCTCCAGGGTCTAGCATTTGCTTCGTCTCCATACCAACTCCGGGTCCTAGCTTTTGCTCCATCTCCAGCTACCGTCTCCAAGTCTAGCTTTTGCTCCATCTCTAGCTCGACTCCAAGTCTAGCTTTTGCTCCATCTCCAGCTCCAAATCCAGGTCTAGCTTTTGCTCCATCTCCCAGCCCATCCTCCAGGTCTATTTTTGCTCCATCTCCAGCTCCATCGCCAGTCTAACCTTTTTTCCCTCCATCCCGACCGATCGCCAGGTCTACCTTTTGCTCCATCTCCAGCTCCATCGCTAAGGTCTTGCTTTTGCTCCATCTCCACTCCATCGCCAGATCTAGCTTTAGGCTCCAACTCCAGCTCCATCGCCGGTCCGCTTTGCACATCTCCAGCTCCATCTCCAGTCTATACCTTTTCTCCATCTCCAACTCCATCGCCAGGTCTACCTTTTGCTCCATTTCCAGCTCCATCTCCAGGTCTAGCTCTCGTTCCATCTCCAGCTCCATGTCCAGCTCTAACTTTCGCTCCATCTCCAGCTCTAGCTTTCGCTCCATCTCCAGCTCCATCTCCAGCTCTAGCTTTTGCTCCATCTCCAGCTCCATCTCCAGCTCTAGCTTTTGCTCCATCACCAGCTCCATCTCCAAGTCTAGCTCTTGCTCCATCTGCACTCTTTTTTCCATCTCCAGGTCTACTTTTGCTTCATCTTTTTCCAGCTCCATCTCCGGGTCTAGCTTTTGCTCCATCTCCAGCTCCATCTCCAGGTCTAGCTTTTGCTCCATCTCCATCTCCATCTCCAGGTCTTGCTTTTGCTCCATCTCCAGCTCCATCTCCAGGTCTAGCTATTGCTCCATCTCCAGCTCCACCTCCAGGTCTAGCTTTTGCTGCATCTCCAGCTACATCTCCAGGTCTAGCTTTTGCTCCATCTCCAGCTCCTTCGCCAGGTCTAGCTATTGCTCCATCTCCAGCTCCATCTCCGGGTCTTGCTTTTGCTCCATCTCCACCTCCATCTCCAGCTCCATTTCCAGCTCTATCTTTTGCTCCGTCTCCAGATCCATCTCCAGGTCTAGCTTTTACTCCGTCTCCAGCACCATCTCCGGGTCTAGCTTTTGCTCCATCTCCAGCTCCGTCTCCAAGTCTAGCTTTTGCTCCAACTCAGCGCCCATCGCCAGGTCTCGCTTTTGCTCCATAATCTCCAGCTCCATCTCCAGGTCTACCTTTTCCTTTCCATTCTCCACTCCAACTCCCTCGCCAGGTCTACTGTTTTGCCAGTGTCTACTTATGCTCCATGACTCCAGCTCCATCTCCAGGTCTAGCTCTCGTTCCATCTCCAGCTCCATGTCCAGCTCTAACTTTCGCTCCATCTCCAGCTCTAGCTTTCGCTCCATCTCCAGCTCCATCTCCAGCTCTAGCTTTTGCTCCATCTCCAGCTCCATCTCCAGCTCTAGCTTTTGCTCCATCACCAGCTCCATCTCCAAGTCTAGCTTTTGCTCCATCTGCAGCTCCATCTCCAGGTCTAGCTTTTGCTCCATCTCCAGCTCCATCTCCCTGTCTAGCTTTGCTCCGACCATCCAGTCATCCTCTCCAGGTCTACTTTTGCTCCCATCTCCAATCTCCCGTCTCCAGTCTTGCTTTGGCTCATCTCCAGCTTCTCCAGGTTAGCTTGCTCCATCTCCAGCTCCATAACTCCAGGTCTAGCTTTTGGCTTCCTTCTCCAGCTACATCTCCAGGTCCAGCTATCTCTTCGCTCCTTCGCCATCTCCAGCTCCATCCGCCAGCTCCGGGTCTTGCTTTTGCTCCACCACCTCCAGCTGAATCTCTGCTCCATTTCAGCTCTAGCTTGCTTTTGCACTCATCTCCAGCTCCTTCTCCAGTCTAGCTTTCGCTCACAATTCCAGCTCTAGCTTTCGCTCCATACTCCAGTCTAGCTTTTGCTCCAACTCCAGTGCTCCCTCTCTCAGGTCTATCTATCGCACCATCTCCAGCTCCATCCTCCAGGTCCTACCTATTCATGCATCTCCAGCAGCTCCATCGCCAGGTCTAACTTTTGCTTCCATCTCCAGCTCCATCTCCAGGTCTAGCTTTTGCTCCATCTCCAGCTCCGTCTCCAAGGTCTATCTTTGCGCCATATCTAGCTCCGTCTCCAAGGTCTAGCTTTTTGCTCCATCTCCAGCTGAACATCTCCAGTCTAGCTTTTGCTCTCATCTCCAGCTCCATCTCAGTCCTAGCTTTTGCTCCATCTCCAGCTCCATCGCCAGGTCTATTATCCTTTTTTTTTTCTCCATCTCCAACTCCATCCGCATGGTCTACCTTTTGCTCCATTCTCCAGCTCCATCGCTAGGTCTTGCTTTGCCTCCATCTCCAGCTCCATCGGCCAATCTAAGTTTTAGCTGCTGCTCCACTCCATGGCTCCATCGCCAGGTCTCGCTTTTGCTCCATCTCCAGCTCCATCTCCAGGTCTACCTTTTTCTCCATCTCCAACTCCATCGCCAGGTCTACCTTTTGCTCCATCTCCAGCTCCATCTCCAGGTCTAGCTCTCGTTCCATCTCCAGCTCCTTGTCCAGCTCTAACTTTCGCTCCATCTCCAGCTCTAGCTTTCGCTCCATCTCCAGCTCCATCTCCAGCTCTAGCTTTTGCTCCATCTCCAGCTCCATCTCCAGCTCTAGCTTTTGCTCCAGCTCCATCTCCAAGTCTAGCTTTTGCTCCATCTGCAGCTCCATCTCCAGGCCTAGCTTTTGCTCCATCTCCAGCTCCATCTCCGGGTCTAGCTTTTGCTCCATCTCCAGCTCCTTCGCCAGGTCTAGCTATTGCTCCATCTCCAGCTCCATCTCCGGGTCTTGCTTTTGCTCCATCTCCACCTCCATCTCCAGCTCCATTTCCAGCTCTATCTTTTGCTCCATCTCCAGCTCCATCTCTCGGTCTAGCTTTGCTCCGTCTCCAGATCCATCTCCAGGTCTAGCTTTTACTCCGTCTCCAGCACCATCTCCGGGTCTAGCTTTTGCTCCATCTCCAGCTCCGTCTCCAAGTCTAGCTTTTGCTCCATCTCCAGCTCCATATCAAGGTCTATATTTTGCTCCATCTCCAGCTCCATCTCCCGGTCTAGCTTTGCTCCGTCTCCAGATCCATCTCCAGGTCTAGCTTTTACTCCGTCTCCAGCACCATCTCCGGGTCTAGCTTTTGCTCCATCTCCAGCTCCATCGCCAGGTCTACCTTTTGCTCCATCTCCAGCTCCATCGTCAGGTCTTGCTTTTGCTCCATCTCCAGCTCCATCCTCTTTTTTCTCCATCTACAGCCTCCATCTCCTCTAGCTTTTTGCTCCATCTCCAGCTCCATCCTCCAGTCTTAGCTTTTGCTCCATCTCCAGCTCCATCTCCAGGTCTGCTTTGCTCCATCTCCAGCTCCTCCAGGTCTAGCTATTTGCTCCGATCTCCCACTATCGGCTTCTCCAGTCTAGCGTTTGCTCCATCTCCAGCAATTAATCTCCAGGTCACCTTTTTGCTCCATCTATCCAGCTCCTTCTCCAGGCTTTTTGCTCCATCTCCAGCTCCATCTCCAGCTCTAGCTTTTTGCTTTCCAGCCCATCCTCTCCATCTCCAGCTCTAGGCTATTGCTCCATCTACATCTCCAGCTCCATCTCCAGGACTCTCACCAGCATTTGCGTCCGACACCAGCTTTTTGCTCCGCTCCGTCTCCATCCTCCAGGTCTAGCTTTTGCTCCATCTCCAGCTTTGCTTCGTCTCCAGCTCCACTCTCCATGTCAGCTTTGTAGCTTTTGCTCCAACCATCTCCGCTCCATCTCCAGGTCTAGCTTTTGCTCCATCTCCAGGTCAGCTTTGTCCGTCTCCAACCTCCGGGTCTAGCTTTTGCTCCATCTCCAGCTCCCTCTCCCAAGTCTAGTCTTTTGCTCCATCTCCAGCTCCATCTCCAGGTCTAGCTTTTGCTCCATCTCCAGCTCCATCTCCCAGGTCTATCTTTTTGCTCCACTCCAGCTCCATCGCCAGGTCTACCTTTTGCTCCATCTCCAGCTCCATCTCCATCGCTAGGTCTTGCTTTTGCTCCATCTCCAGCTCCATCGCCATGATCTAGCTTTTAGAGCTCCAACTCCAGCTCCATCGCCAGGTCTATCGCTTTTGCTCCATCTCCAGCTCATCTCACCAGTCTCGCTTTTGCTCCATCACCAGCTCCATCTCCAGGTCTAACCTCTCCATCTCCAGCTCCATCGCCAGGTCTTTTGCTCGCAATTCCAGCTCTCACATCTCCAGGTCTAGCTCCATTCTCCAGCCCTTCTCCAGGTCAAGCTTTTGCTCCATCTTCCACTCCGGGTCTTGCTTTTGTTCCAGCTCCAGCTTTTAGCTTTTGCTCCACTCCTAGATTTTGCTCCAGCTCCATCTCCACTCCTAGCTTTCGCTCCATCTCCAGCTCCATCTCCAGCTCTAGCTTTTGCTCCGTCTATCTTTTCTCCATCTCCCAGCCCATCTCCAAGCTTTTGCTCCATCCCAGCTCCATCTCCAATCTAGCTTTTTGCTCCATCTGCAGCTTTTGGCTCCATCTCCCAGCTCCATCTCCTTCTAGCTTTTGCTCCATCTCCAGCTCCATCTCCACCGGCTACATCTCCAGCCTCCATCTTCTAGCTTTTGATCACCAGCTCCATCTCCTCTCTTTTGCTCGTTCTCCAACATAATATCTCCCCAGGTCTTGCTTTTGCTCCCTCTCCAGCTCCATCTCCAGTCTAGCTATTGCTCCATCTCCACTCCACCTCCAGCTAGCTTTTGCTGCATCTCCATCTCCAGGTCTAGGCTTTTGCTCCCATCTCCAGCCTCCTCGCAGGTCTAGCTATCTTTTGCTCCATCTCCAGCTCCATCTCCGGGTCTTGCTTTTGCTCCATCCACCACCTCCATCGCCACCAGCTCCATTTCCAGCTCCATCTCCACGCTTTTGCTTTCTCCAGATCCCTCCCAGCTACTATTTACTCCGTCTCCCGTCTCCAGCACCCCATCTCCGGGTCTAGCTTTGCTCCAACTCCAGCTCCATCGCCAGTCTCGCTTTTGCTCCATCTCCAGCTCCATCTCCAGGTCTATACCTTTTCTCCATCTCCAACTCCATCGCCAGGTCTACCTTTTGCTCCATCTCCAGCTCCATCTCCAGGTCTAGCTCTCGTTCCATCTCCAGCTCCATGTCCAGGCTCTAACTTTCGCTCCATCTTTAGCTTTTCGCTCCCATTCAGCCTCCATCTCCACTCCATCTCTAGCTCTAGCTTTTGCTCCATCACCAGCTCCATCTCCAAGTCTAGCTTTTGCTCCATCTGCAGCTCCATCTCCAGGTCTAGCTTTTGCTCCATCTCCAGCTCCATCTCCGGGTCTAGCTTTTGCTCCATCTCCAGCTCCACGTCTAGCTTTTGCTCCATCTCCATCTCCAGGTCTTGCTTTTGCTCCATCTCCAGCTCCATCTCCAGGTCTAGCTATTGCTCCATCTCCAGCTCCACCTCCAGGTCTAGCTTTTGCTGCATCTCCAGCTACATCTCCAGGTCTAGCTTTTGCTCCATCTCCAGCTCCTTCGCCAGGTCTAGCTATTGCTCCATCTCCAGCTCCATCTCCGGGTCTTGCTTTTGCTCCATCTCCACCTCCATCTCCAGCTCCATTTCCAGCTCTATCTTTTGCTCCGTCTCCAGATCCATCTCCAGGTCTAGCTTTTACTCCGTCTCCAGCACCATCTCCGGGTCTAGCTTTTGCTCCATCTCCAGCTCCGTCTCCAAGTCTAGCTTTTGCTCCAACTCCAGCTCCATCGCCAGGTCTCGCTTTTGCTCCATCTCCAGCTCCATCTCCAGGTCTACCTTTTTCTCCATCTCCAACTCCATCGCCAGGTCTACCTTTTGCTCCATCTCCAGCTCCATCTCCAGGTCTAGCTCTCGTTCCATCTCCAGCTCCATGTCCAGCTCTAACTTTCGCTCCATCTCCAGCTCTAGCTTTCGCTCCATCTCCAGCTCCATCTCCAGCTCTAGCTTTTGCTCCATCTCCAGCTCCATCTCCAGCTCCATCTCCAAGTCTAGCTTTTGCTCCATCTGCAGCTCCATCTCCAGGTCTAGCTTTTGCTCCATCTCCAGCTCCATCTCCGGGTCTAGCTTTTGCTCCATCTCCAGCTCCATCTCCACGTCTATCTCCACGTCTAGCTTTTGCTCCATCTCCATCTCCATCTCCAGGTCTTGCTTTTGCTCCATCTCCAGCTCCATCTCCAGGTCTAGCTATTGCTCCATCTCCAGCTCCATCTCCAGGTCTAGCTTTTGCTGCATCTCCAGCTACATCTCCAGGTCCAGCTTTTGCTCCATCTCCAGCTCCTTCGCCAGGTCTAGCTATTGCTCCATCTCCAGCTCCATCTCCGGGTCTTGCTTTTGCTCCATCTCCACCTCCATCTCCAGCTCCATTTCCAGCTCTATCTTTTGCTCCATCTCCAGCTCCATCTCCCTGTCTAGCTTTGCTCCGTCTCCAGATCCATCTCCAGGTCTAGCTTTTGCTCCATCTCCAGCTCCGTCTCCTAACTTTTTGCTCCATCTCCAGCTCCATCTCCATCTCCGCCCTAGCTTTTTGCTCCATGAGCTCCAGCTCCAGGCAATCTTTTGCTCCATCTCAGGCTCCATCACGTGTCAGCTTATGCTCCATCTTCCAGCCTCCATCGCCGTCTATTTTTTCTCCATCATCCGAACTTCCATGGCATCCTACCTTTTGCTTCCCATCGCAGGTCTTGCTTTTGCCCATCACCAGCTCCATCTCCAGATCTAGCTTGTAGCTCCAACTCCAGCTCCACGCCAGGTCCTCTCTTTTGCTCCATCTCCCAAGCTCCCATCTCCAGGCTAACCTTTTTCTCCATTCTCTCCAACTACCATCGCCAGGTCTAACCTTTGCTCCATCTCCAGCTCCATCTCCAGGTCTAGCTCTCGTTCCATCTCCAGCTCCATGTCCAGCTCTAACTTTCGCTCCATCTCCAGCTCTAGCTTTCGCTCCATCTCCAGCTCCATCTCCAGCTCTAGCTTTTGCTCCATCTCCAGCTCCATCTCCAGCTCTAGCTTTTGCTCCATCACCAGCTCCATCTCCAAGTCTAGCTTTTGCTCCATCTGCAGCTCCATCTCCAGGTCTAGCTTTTGCTCCATCTCCAGCTCCATCTCCGGGTCTAGCTTTTGCTCAATCCTCCAGCCCCCCCATCTCCCACGTCTAGCTTTTGCTCCATCTCCAGGTCTTGCTTTTGCTCCATCTCCAGCTCCATCTCCAGGTCTAGCAATTGCTCCATCTCCAGCTCCATCTCCAGGTCTAGCTTTTGCTGCATCTCCAGCTACATCTCCAGGTCCAGCTTTTGCTCCATCTCCAGCTCCTTCGCCAGGTCTAGCTATTGCTCCATCTCCAGCTCCATCGCCCCTCCGGGTCTTGCTTTGCTCCATCTCCACCTCCATCTCCAGATCCATTCCCTGCTCTATCTTTTGCTCTCCATCTCCGCTCCATCTCCCCTGACTAGCCTTTGCTCCGTCACCAGATCCATCTCCAGGTCTAAGCTTTTACTCCGTCTCCAGCAACCATCTCCGGGTCCTAGCTTTTGCTCCATCTCCCAGCTCCGTCTCCAAGTCAAGAAGTTTGCATGTCCTTCTCCAGCTCCAATATCCAGGTCGAGCTTTTTTTGCCCATCTCCAGCTCCATCTCCAGGTCTAATCCCCTTTCGCTTCCATCTCCCAGCCCATCGCCAGGTCTAAATATAATAAAGAAAATATACCTAATAACTACTATAACTACAATATAAAAAAAAAAACAATAACAAAAATAGAATAATAAAAGAAAAAAACAAAAAAAACCTAAAAACACTTTATGCTTGCAATCTCCAGCTCTCCCATCGCCAGGATCTACACATTTTGCTCCATCTCCAGCTCCATCGTCAAGGTCTTGCTTTTTTTTTTTTTTTTTGCTGCTCCCAATCTCCAGCTCCATCCATCGTCCAGATCAGCCTTTAGCTCCAACTCCAGGCGCTCCATCGTCTACCAGGTCTCGCTTTTGCTCCATCTCCAGCTCCATCACCAGGCCTAGCTCTCGCTCCCCACATCTCTCAAACCACCCATATTATTTTAGGTCTATGACGGGCTATTTTTGCCTCCATAATTCCAGACTATCTCCATCTCCAGGTCTTCAAGCTTATTTGCCTCATCTTCCAGCTCCAATTCGGCCAGGTCTACCCTATTTTGCCCTCCACCCACAATCTCCCAGCTCATGACTCCAGCACACCCGGTCTAAAAAAAGTTTACTACCCCCCCGTCAACCCCCCCAGACACCGCTCCAACCACCACCAACGCGCCCCGCCTATCCCCAAACCCCCCACCCCCCACCCTGCCACCGGCTTCCAAATCCCAACAAAACCCCAAACTTCCACAAACCATCCCACTCCAGCACAGCCCATCTGCTCCGCTTCACATACTCGCTGCTTTCCAAACGCCATCTACTCCAACCCACCCACCCCCCCACCATCCACAGCTCCATCTCCAGGTCTAAAGATCTCGCCAGCGCTCATCTCGCCAAAACCCACCTAAACTTGCCTAACCAAGCGCACTCGAGACCTCGCCCAACCGCCCCCCCCACGCATAAGCCCGCCCATCCATATCCTCAGCCTTTAAAACCAGCATTACCTCGCACCCTCCAACAAGACAATGCGCAACAACACTACCCGACCATTGCCCCCACCCCGCCCTATGCACACCGCCGCCCCTAAACTCGCTAAAGCCCAACACAGCTCGCCAGCCAGCCGCACGCAAACGCCCACTAACGCACCATCCATCCTCACCCACTTCAGATCACCAAAAAAAAAAAAAAAAAATACCACACAATCAAAACCAAACAAAAACAAAGCCCACCAACTCCCCAGATCAAAAACAAGCTTCTCTCCGCTCACAAACACCACATCGGCAAATCTCCAAGCTCCATCTCCCATCTACACTAATCTCTCGGCTCCAATCTCACATTAGTCCATCTTTCATCCCATAAAAAATCTCCCAGCTCCATCCTCCAGGGTATAGCTGCCTTGGGCTGCCTGCTGCCCCATCTCCCAGCTCCAATCTCAAGGTCTAGCTTTTGCTACCAAATCTCGAGCCCTTTTCCTTCCATCTCCAAACTTCTCCATCCGGCAACAAAAAGGTTCACCCATCTCACCACAAAATAAACCTCCTACCCGAATAAAACACTAAAAATAAAAAATACATAAAAAAACAAAACTCTACACCAACCTCCCCATCATACCCCCCACCCACCCCTGGACACCACACACCCTACCCCGATCCACCCCTCCCACATTTTTTTTTGGCACCAACACCGCCCCCCACACCGCCCCTACCACGCCGGGGCCCCTCCCCCCCCCCTCATTCGGATAACGAGTTTTTATACTTCCAATCTCCACTCCATCTCCAGGTCTAGGTAGCTCTCCGTTCCATCCTCCAGCTCCTTGGTTCACCGCTCTAAAAACCATTTTCCGCTTTCCAAAAGAAAATTCCTCCAAGATCTGCACACTAGCTTTCCCGCTCCATCTCCAGCTCCATCCATCCCGACATCCTAGCTTTTTGCTCCATCTCCAGCATCACATCTCCCAGCTCTAGCTTTTGCCTTCCCAGCTCCATCTCCAAGTCTAGCTTTTGCTCCATCTTGCAGCTCCATTCTCCAGGCCTAGCTTTTGCTCCATCTCCATCTTCGCCATCTCCGGGTCTAAAGCTTTTGCTCCATCTCCAGCTCCTTCGCCAGGTCTAGCTATTGCTCAGCTCCAGGCTCCATCACCGGGTCTTGCTTTTGCTCCAACTCCACCTCCATCTCCAGCTCCATTTCCAGCTCTATCTTTTGCCTCCATCTCCAGCTCCATCTCCTCGGTCTAGCTTTGCTCCGTTCCCTCCAGATCCATCTCCATTTCTAGCTTTTACTCCGTCTCCAGCACCATCTTCCGGGTCTAGCATTTGCTCCATCTTCCTCCAATCTCCGGTCTCCAAAGTTCAAAGCTTTTGCCTCCATCTCTCTCCAGCTCCATATCAATCTATATTTTGCTTTTCCATCTCCAGCTCCAACTTCCCGGTCTAGCTTTGCTCCTTCTCCTCCAGAATCCATCTCCAGGTCTAGCTTTTTAACTCCGTCTCCAGCACCAGTCTGCCGGGTCTAGAGCTTTTGCTCCAACCACTCTCCAGCTCCATCGCCAGGTCCTTACCTTTTGCATCCATCTCCAGCTACTCTCCATCGTCAGTTCTTGCTTTTGCTCCATCTCCACTCCATCGCATATCTATCTTTTTGCTCCATGTCCAGCTCCATCTCCAGGTCTAGCTTTTGCTCCATCTCCAGCTCCATCTCCAGTTCTTGCTTTTCCTCCATCTCCAGCTCCATCTCCAGGTCTAGCTATTGCTCCATCTCCAGCTCCATCTCCAGGTCTAGCTTTTGCTCAATCTCCAGCTACATCTTCCAGGTCTAGCTTTTGCTCTCCATCTCCAGCACCATCTCCAGGTCTACCTTTTTGCTCCATCTCCAGCTCCATCTCCAGTTCCTAGCTTGTTGCCCGATCCTCCAGCTCCATCTCCGGTTTTCTTTGCTTTTGCTCCATCTCCATCTCCATCTCCAGCTCCATCTCCAGCTCTAGCTTTTGCTCCATCTCCAGCTCCATCTCCAGATCTAGATTTTGCTCCATCTCCAGCTCCATCTCCAGCTCTAGCTATTGCTACATCTCCAGCTCCATCTCCAGCTCTAGCTTTTGCTCCGTCTCCAGATTCCATCCTCCAGGTCTAGCTTTTTGCTCCGTCTCCAGCACCATCTCCGGTCTAGCATTTGCTCGCATCTCCAGCTCCGTCTCCAAGTCTAGCTTTTGCTCCATCTCCAGCTCCATCTCCAGGTCTAGCTTTTGCTCCATCTCCAGCTCCATCTCCAGGTCTAGATTTGCTCCATCTCCAGCTCCATCTCCAGCTCTAGCTATTGCTCACATTCTCCACTCCATCTCCAGTCTAGCTTTTTGCCTCCGTCACAAGCTCCGTCTCCAGGTCTAGCATTTTGCTTCGACTCCAGTACCACCTCCGGGTCTAGCTTTTGCCTCCATCTCCACTCCGTCTCCATGTCCTAGCTTTTTGCTCCAACCTAAGTCTGCTCCGTCTCCAATCTAGCTTTAGCTCCATCTCCAGCTGCTCTCCATCTCTCCAGGTCTACTACTACTAAGCTTTTTGCTCCCATCTATCCTCCAGCTGCAGCTTCCCAATCCTCCAGGTCCTAAATCTTTTTGCTCCATCATCACCCAGCTCTCCATCGCCAGGGTCCTACCTTTTTCTTCTTCTTTCCCCTCTCTTTTCCTTCTTCTTTCCCTTTCTTTTCTCTTCCATCTCCAACTCGATCGCCAGGGGTCTAAACCTTTTGCCTCCATCTCCAAGCTCCATCGCTAGGTCTTGCTTTTAGCTCCATCTTCTCTCACCCCCCTTCTACTCTCCAAAATCTCCTATAGCTGCTCCATCGCCGAAAATCTACTTTTTTAATATTTATAAGCTCCACTCCAGCTCCATCGCCAGTCTCCGGCTTTTTGCTTCCCATTCATCTTCCAGCTCCAATCTCCAGGTCTACCTTTTTCCTCCATCTCCAACGTCCATCGCGCCAGGTCCTAACCTTTTGCTCCATTTCCAGCTCCATCTCCAGGTCTAGCTCTCGTTCGCATCACCACTCCATGTCCAGTCACTAACTTTCGCTCCATCTCCAGCTCTAGCTTTCGCTCCATCTTCCAGCTCCATCTCCTCCAGCTCTAGCTTTGCTCCATCTCCAGCCTCCATCTCCATCTTCTAGCTTTTGATCCATCACCAGCTCCCTCTCTCCAAGTCTAGCCTCTTGCTTCCCATCTGCATTCTGCAGCTCCATCTCCAGGTCTAGCTTTTGCTCAATCTCCAGCTCCCATCTCCGGGTCTAGATTTTGCTCCATCTCCAGCTCCATCTCCAGGTCTAGCTTTTGCTCCATCTCCTTCCCATCTCCAGGTCTTGCTTTTTGCTCCATCTCCAGCTCCTCTACAGGTCCTAAGCTATTGCTCCAACTCCAGCTTCCACCTCCCGTCCTAGCTTTTGCTGCATCTCCAGCTACATCTCCAAGGTCTAGCTTTTGCTCCATCTCCAGCTCCTCGCCAGGTCTAGCTATTGCTCCATCTCCAGCTCCTCTCCGGGTCTTGCTTTGCTCCATCTCCCACCTCTCCCATCTCCAGCTCCATTTCCAGCTCTATCTTTTGCCCGTCTCCAGATCCATCTCCAGTTCTATCTATTTTTTACTCCGTCTCGCCAGCACCATCTCCGGGTCTAGCTTTTGCTTCCATTCTATCTCCAGCTCCGTCTCCAAAGTCCTAAGCTTTTTTGCTCCAACTACCAGCTCCATCGCCAGGTCTCGCTTTTTTGCTCCATCTCCAGCTCCATCTCCAGTCCCTACCTTTTCTTCCATCTCCAACTCCATCGCCAGGTCTAACCTTTTTTGCTTCCATCACCAGCTCCATCTCCAGGTCTAGCTCTCGGTTCCATCTCCAGCTCCCATGTCCAAGCTCTAAACTTTCCCTCCATCTCCAGCTCTAGCTTTCGCTCCATCTCCAGCTCCAATCTCCACTCTAGCTTTTGCTCCATCTCCAGCTCCATCTCCGCTCTAAGCTTTTTTTGCTTTCCACACCAGCTTCCATCGTCCCAAGTCTCGCTTTTTGCTCCATCTGCAGCTCCATCTCCCAGGTCTAGCTTTTGCTCCAATCTCCACATCCATCTCCCTCCGGGTCTAGCTTTTGCTCCATCTCCCAGCTCCATCTCCACGTCAAGCTTTTGCTCCATCTCATCTCCCAAGCTCCAACTCCACCATCTCCACGTCTTCTATTGCTCCATCTCCAGCTCCATCTCCAGGTCTAGCTATTGCTCCATCGCCAGCTCCATCTCCAGGTCTAGCTTTTTGCTGCATCCTCCAGCTATCATCTCCATTCCAGCTTTTGCTCCCATTCCAGCTCCTTCGCCCAGGTCTACTATTGCTCAATCTCCATCTCCATCTCCGGTCCTAGCTTTTGTGCTCCATCTCCACCCTCCATCTCACAGCTCCATTTCCGCTCTATCTTTTGCCTCACATCTCCAGCTCCATCACCCTGTCTAGCTTTGCTCCGCTCTCCAATCCATCTCCAGGTCTAGCTTTGCTACCATCCTCCAGCTCCGATCCTCCCAAGTCTAGCTTTTTGCTCCATCCTCCAGCTAACACTCCAGGCTAGCTTGGCTCCATCTCCAGCTCCATCCCAGGTCTATCTTTCGCTCCATCTCCAGCTCCAGCGCCAAGTCTGCTTTGGCTCCACCTCCAGCTGAAACTGCAGCTCTAAGCTTGCGCTCTCATCTCCAGCTCCTTCTCCAGGTCTAGCCTTTCCGCACAATCTCACCAGCTCTAGCTTTCGCACCCATCTCCAAGGTCCTAAGCTTTTTGCTTCCTCTCCAGCTCCCTCTCCATTCTATCTATCGCTCCACAACTCCAGCTCCAAAAATCTCCAGGACTACTATTACTGCATCTCCATCTCCATCGCCAGGTCTAACTTTTGCTCCAATCTCCAGCTCCATCTCCAGGTCTAGCTTTTTGCTCCATCCTCCAGCTCTCCGTCTCCAAGTCTAGCTTTTGCTCCATTTCTAGACTCCGTCTCCAAGTCTAGCTTTGGCCTCCATCCTCCAGCTCCATCTCCAGGTCCTTGCTTTTGCTCCATCCCTCCACTCCATCTCCCAGGTCCATCATTTGCTGCTGCCATCTCCAGCGAGCTCCATCGCCAAGGTCTACCTTTTTCTCCATCTCCAACTCCATCGCCAGGTCTACCTTTTTGCGCTCTCATCTCCAGCCTCCATCGCTAGGTCTTGCTTTTTTGCTCCACATCTCCAGCACCATCGAACAGATTCTAGCTTAGCTCCAACTCCAGCTCCATCGCCAGGTCCCCCGCTTTTGCTCCATTCCCTAGCTCCCATCATCCAGGTCACCCTTTTTTTCTCCATCTCCAAACTCCATCGCCAGGTTTCTACCTTTTTGCTCCAATCTCCAGCTATCTCCATCTTCTCCAGGTCTAGCTCTCGTTCCAACCATCCCATCTCCACCAATCCCCAAATCCTCCAGCTCCTTGTCCAGCTCTAACTTCGCTCCATCACCACTCTAGCTTTCGTTACCACATACGCTCACATCACCCCAGCCGTCCATCCATCTCTCTAGCTTTTTTACCCTTTTTTTTAGTTTATTTATTTTATTTAATAATTTTTTTTTAAATTATTTTAATTTATATTTAACTCCACTCCAGCTCCATCTCCAGCTCTAGCTTTTGCTCCAGCTTCCATCTCCAAGTCTATAGCTTTTGCTTCCATCTGCAGCTCTCAGCTCCATCTCATGCCTAAGCTTTTGCCTCCATCTCCAGCTCCATCTCCGGGTCTAGCTTTGCTCCATCTCCAGCTCCTTCGCCAGGTCTAAGCTATTATCCCATCCCCTCCAGCTCCATCTCGGTTCTTGCTTTTGCTCCTCTCCACCTCCATCTCCAGCTCCATTTTCCGCTCTATCTTTTGCTCATCTCCAGCTCATCTCTCGGTCTAGCTTTGCTTCCGTCTCCAGATCATCTCCATGTCTAGCTTTTACCTCCGTCTCCAGCACAAAAAAAAAAAAAAACTCCACTCTGGTATAGCGTTTGCTCCAATCTCCAGCTCCTCCCCAAGTCTAGCTTTTGCTTTCCATCTCCAGCTCCATATCCAAGGTCCATATTTTGCCTCCATCTCCAGCTCCATCTCCCGGACTAGCTTTGCTCCGTCCTCCAAGATCCATCTCCAGGTCTAGCTTTTACTCCGTCTCCAGCCCACCCCCAATCCCCGGTCTAGCTTTTGCTCCATCTCCAGCTCCATCGCCCAGGTCTACCTTTTGCTCCATCTCCACTCCATCGTCAGGTCTTGCTTTTGCCTCCATCTCCAGCTCCATCGCCAATCTACCTAGCTTTTGCTCCATCTCCACTTCCCATCTCCCTGGTCTAGCTTTTGCCTCCATCTCCAGCACCATCATCCGGGTCTAGCTTTTGCTCCATCTCCACTCCGTCTCCCAAGATCTAGCTTTTCTCCCAAACTCCTCCACTCCCATCTCCAGGTCTTAGCTTTTGCTCCATCACCAGCACCTTCTCCTCCAGCATCTAGCTTTTGCTCCATCTTCCACTCCAATCTCCAGCTCTAGCTATTGCAACATCTCCACGTCCATCTCCAGTCTATATACTTTTTGCTCCTCACCAGCTTCCGTCTCCAGGTCCTAGCTTTTGCTTCGTCTCCAGTACCACCTCCGGGTCTAGCTTTTAGCTCCTCTCCAGCTCCGTCTCCAAGTCTAGCTTTTGCTCCATCCTCTAGCTCCGTCTCCAAGTCTAGCTTTTCTCCATCCTCCAGCTTCCATCTCCAGGGTTCTAGCTTTTGCTCCATCTCAGCTCCATCACCAATGTCTATCTTCTTGCTCCATCTCCAGCTCCATCGCCAGTCTACCTTTTTTCTCCACACCAACTCGATCGCCATGTCTACCTTTTGATCCATCTCCAGCTCCATCGCAGGTCCCTTGCTTTTCTCCATCTCCACTTCCATCGCCAATCTAGCTTAGCTCCCAACTCCAGCTCCATCCGCCATGTCTCGCTTTTGCTCCATCTCCAGCTCCCCCCATCTCCAGTCTACCTTTTTTCTCCATCTCCACTCCATCGCCAGTCTACCTTTTGCTCCATTTCCCCAAGCTCCATCTCCAGGTCTACTCTCGTTTCCCATCTCCAGCTCCATGTCTCCTCTAACTTTCGCTTTTTCCATCTCCAGCTCTAGCTTTCGTCCTCCATCTCCAGTCTCCAACTCCACTCTAGCTTATTGCTCCATCTCCACGCTCCATCTCCAGCTCTAGCTTTTGCTCCCATCACCAGCTCCATCACCAAGTCTAGCTCTTGCTCCATCTGCAAAGTCCATCTCCAGGTCTAGCTTTTTGCTCCATCTCCACTCTCCATCTCCCGGGTCTAGCTTTTGCTCCATCTCCAGCTCCATCTCCAGGTCTAGGTTTTCGCTCCATCTCCCATCGCCATCTCCAGGTCTTGCTTTTGCTCCATCTCCAGCTCCATCTCCAGTCAGCTATTGCTCATCCCCTCCAGCTCCACCCTCCAGGTCTAGCTTTTCTGCATCTCCAGCTACAAATCTCCAGGTCTAGCTTTTGCTACCATCTACCAGCTCCTCGCCAGGTCTAGCTATTGCTCCCATCTCCGCTCCATCTCCGGTTCCTTCTTTTGCTCCACTCCACCTCCATCCTCCACCTCCATCTCCAGCTCCATTTCCAGCTCTATCTTTTGCTCCGTCTCCAGATCCATCTCCAGGTCTAGCTTTTACTCCGTCTCCAGCACCATCTCCGGGTCTAGCTTTTGCTCCATCTCCAGCTCCGTCTCCAAGTCTAGCTTTTGCTCCAACTCCAGCTCCATCGCCAGGTCTCGCTTTTGCTCCATCTCCAGCTCCATCTCCAGGTCTACCTTTTTCTCCATCTCCAACTCCATCGCCAGGTCTACCTTTTGCTCCATCTCCAGCTCCATCTCCAGGTCTAGCTCTCGTTTCCATCTCCAGCTCCATGTCCCAGCTCTAAAACTTTCGCTCCATCTCCAGCTCTAGCTTTCGCTCCATCTCCAGCTCCATCTCCAGCTCTAGCTTTTGCTCCATCTCCAGCTCCATCTCCAGCTCTAGCTTTTGCTCCATCACCAGCTCCATCTCCAAGTCTAGCTTTTGCTCCATCTGCAGCTCCATCTCCAGGTCTAGCTTTTTGCTCCATCTCCAGATCCATCACGGGTCTAGCTTTTGCTCCATCACCACTCCATCTCCACGTTCTATCTTTGCTCCAATCTCCATCTCCTGTCTTGCTTTTTGCTCCATCTTCAGCTCCATCTCCAGGTCAAGCTTATTTCTTCCAATCTCCAGCTCCATCTCCAGGTCTAGCTTTTGCTAGGCATCTCCAGCTACATCTCCAGGTTCCCAGCTTTTGCTCCATCTCCAGCTCCTTCGCCAGGTCTAGTCCTATTGCTCATCTCACCCAGCTCCATCTCCGGTCTTGCTTTTGCTCCATCTCCACCTCCATCTCCAGCTCCATTTCCAGCTCTATCTTTTGCTCCATCTCCAGCTCCATCTCCCTGTCTAGCTTTGCTCCGTCTCCAGATCCATCTCCAGGTCTAGCTTTTGCTCCATCTCCAGCTCCGTCTCCAAGTCTAAAAAAAGCTTTTGCTTCCAACCTCCAGCCTATAACTCCAGGTCTAGCTTTGGCTCCATCTCCAGCTCCATCTCCAGGTCTATCTTTCGCTCCATCTCCAGCTCCATCGCCAGGTCTTGCTTTTGCTCCACCTCCAGCTGAATCTGCAGCTCTAGCTTTCGCTCCATCTCCAGCTCCTTCTCCAGGTCTAGCTTTCGCACAATCCTCATCTTCCATCTCTCGCTCTAACTAGCTTTCGCTCCATCTCCAGGTCTAGCTTTTTTTTTGCTCCCCATCCCAGCTCCCTCTCCAGGTCTATCTATCGTTCTCGCTACTTCCATCTCCAGCTCCATCTCCAGTCTACCTATTACTGGCATCTCCAAGCTCCATGCCAATCTAACTTTTGCTCCATCTCCAGCTCCATCTCCAGGTCCTAGCTTTTGCTCCTCCTTCCCAGCTCCGTCTCCAGGTCTTTAGCCTTTGCTTCGTCTCCAGTACCACCTCCGGGTCTAGCTTTTTGCTACCATCTCCAGCCCGTCTCCAATCCTATAATAAGCATTTTGCTCCATCTCTAGCTCCGTCTCCAAGACTAGCTTTTTGCTCCATCTCCAGGTCTAGCTTTTGCTCCATCTCCAGACCATCTCAGGTCAATCTTTTGCTCCGCCAATCTCCAGCGCCATCTCCAGATCTAGCTCTCGCCTAACATCTCCAGCTCCATCGCCAGTCTAGCTTTTAGCTCCATCTCCATCGCCAGGACACCGCTTTTTGCCCATCTCCAAATCATCGCCAGGGTCTCGCTTTTGCTCCATCTCCAGCTCCATCGCAGTCCTAGCTCTCGCTCAACTCCAGCTCCCATCGCAGGTCTAGCTTTTGCTCCACTCCAGCTCCATCTCCAGTCTAACTTATGCTGCATTTCCAGCTCCATCTCGAGGTCTAGCCTTTTGCTCCCATCTCTGCATCATCTCCAGGTCTGCTTTTGGCCTCCATCTCCAGCTCCATCCCAGTTCTAGCTTTTTGCTCCATCTCCGCTCCATCCCAGCAACTAGCTTTTGCTCCAACTCCATCTCCAGCTCTAGCTATTGCTCATTCTCCAGCTCCATCTCCAGGTCTAGCTTGCACCGTCTCCAGCTCCGTCTCCAAGTCCTAGCAATTGCTCCATCTCCAAGCTCTCCATCTCCAGGTCTAATCTTACGCTCCATCTCCAGCTCCATCTCCGTGTCTTGCTTTGCTCCATCTCCAGCTTCATCGTCGATTCTAGCTTTAGCTCCAACTTCAGCTCCATCGCCGGTCTCGCTTGTGCTCCATCTCCATCTCCATCGCCAGGTCCTCGCTTTTGCTCCCATCTCCAGCTCCATCTTCCAGGTCCAGCTCTCGTCGCTCTCTCCATCTCCAGCTCCATCTCCAGGTCTATCGTCTCTCTCTCCATCTCCCAGCTCCATCTCCCGTTCTATCTCCCTCGCTCACATCCTAGCTCCATCTCCCAGTCTAGCTCTCGCTCCATCCTCCATCTCCAGCTCCATCTCCAGGTCTAGATCTCGCTCCCATCTCCAGCTGCTCCATCTCTCCAGATCGTAGCTCTAGCTCCATCATCAAAGCTCCATCTCCCAGGTCTAGCCTATTGCTCCATCTCCATCCAATCTCCATCTAACTGTTGTGCATTTCCAGCTCCATCTCGAGGTCCTAGCTTTTGCTCCATCTCCACTACATCTCCAGGTCTAGCTTTTGCTCCATCTCCCAAATCTTCTCCAGGTCTATCTTATCGCTCCATCTCCATGCTCCATCTCCGTGTCCCTTGCCTTTTGCTCCATCTCCAGCTCCATCTCCAGCACTAGCTTGTTGCTCCATCTGCAGCTCCATCTACCAGGTCAAGCTTTTGCTCATCTCCATCTCCATCTCCAGCTCTAGCTATTGCCTCCATCTCCAGCTCCATCTCCAGGTCTACTTTGCTCCCTCTCCAGCTCCGTCTCCAGGTCTAGTTTTTGCCCGTCTCCAGCACCACCTCCGGGTCTAGCTTTTGCTCCATCTCCAGCTCCATCTCCAGGTCCTAGCTGTTGCTCCATCTCCAGCTCTATCTCCGGTCTAAACTTTTGGCTGCATTCCAGCTCCATCTCGAGGTCTAGCTTTTTGCTCCATCTCTGCATCGATCCCAGGTCTAGCTTTTGCTCCATCTCCAGCTCCATTCTCCAGTTCTAGTTTTTCCTCCATCTCCAGCTGGCAATCTCCTGGTTTAGCTTTTGCGCCATCTCCAGCTCCATCTCCAGGTCTAGCTTTTGCTGCATCTCCAGCACCATCTCCAGGTCTAGCTTTTGTTCCATCTCCAGCTCCGTCTCCAATACTAGCTTTTGCTCCATCTCCAGCTCCATCTCCAGGTCTAGCTTTTGCTCCATCTCCAGCTCCATCTCCAGGTCTATCTTTTGCTCCATCTCCAGCTCCAGGTCCAGCTTTTGCTCCATCTCCAGCCCCATCTCCAGGTCTATCTTTTGCTCCATCTCCAGCTCCATCGCCAGGTCTACCTTTTGCTCCTTCTCCAATTCCATCGCCAGGTCTACCTTTTGCTCCATCTCCAGCTCCATCTCCAGGTCTAGCTTTTGCTCCATCTCCAGCTCCATCACCGGGTCTTGCTTTTGCTCCAACGCCAGCTCCATCTCCAGGTCCAGCTATTGCACCATCTCCAGTTCCATCTCCAGGTCTAGCTTTTGCCTCTCCTCGCTTCCATCTCTAGCTCCATCTCCCGGTCTAGCTCTCGCTCCATCTCCAGCTCCATCTCCAGGTCTAGATCTCGCTCCATCTCCAGCTCCATCTCCAGATCTAGCTCTCGCTCCATCTCAAGCTCCGTCTCCCGGTGTATCTCTCGCTCCATCTCCAGCTCAATCCCCAGGCCTAGCTCTCGCTCCATCTCCAGCTCCATCTCCAGGTCTAGCTATTGCTCCATCTCCAGCTCCATCTCCAGGTCTAACTTTTGCTGCATTTCCAGCTCCATCTCGAGGTCTAGCTTTTGCTCCATCTCCAGCTACATCTCCAGGTCTAGCTTTTGCTCCATCTCCAGCACCATCTCCAGGTCTAGCTTTTGCTCCATCTCCAGCTCCTTCTCCAGGTCTAGCTTTCCGCTCATCTCCAGCTCCATCCCGTGTCTTGGCTTTTGCTCCATCTCAGCTCCATCCTCCAGCACTAGCTTTTGCTCCATCTGCGCTCCTATCTCCAGGTCAGCTTTTGCTCCATCGCCATCTCCACTCTAGCATTGCTCCATCTCCAGCACCACCTCGGGCCTAGCTTTTGCTCCATCTCCAGCTCCATCTCCAGGTCTAGCTGTTGCTCCCTCTCCAGATCCATCTCCAGTCTAACTTTTTGCTGCATTTCAGCTCCATCTCGAGACTAGCTTTTAGGCTCCATCTCCATCTCCATCTCCCAGATCTAGTCCAGGAGATGGAGCAAAAGGTAGACCAAGCTTTTGCTCCATCTTCCAAGCTCCACTCCAGATCTAGATTTTGCTCCATCTCTAGCACCATATCCAGGTCTAGCTTTTGCTCCATCACCAGCTCGATCTCACGTCTAGCTGTTGCCTCATCTCCACTCCATTCTCCCAGGTCTCGCTTTGCTCCACCTCCAGCAACCATCACGGGTCTAGCTTTTGCTCCATCTCCTGCAATCATCCCCCAAGGTCTAGCTTTTGCTCCATCTCCATCTCCAGTTCTATCTATCGCTCCATCTGCAGCCTCATCGCCAGTCTACCTATTACTGCAATCTCCAGCTCCATCGCCAGGTCTACCTTTTGCTCCATCTCCAGCTCCATCTCCAGTCTAGCTTTTTTGCTCCGCCTCCATCTCCGTCTCCAGGTCCCTAGCTTTTGCTTTCGTCCTCAGTACCACCTCCGGGTCCTAGCTTTTGCTCCATCACCAGCTCCGTCTCCAAGTCGAGCTTTTGCCCATCTCTCGCTCCGTCTCCAAGTCTAAGATATTTCTCCATCACCCCTCCAGCTCCATCTCCATGGCTAGCTTTGCTCCATTTCCAGTCTCCATCTCAGGTCATCTTTTGCTCCATCTCCAGCTCCATCGCCATGTCCTACCCTTTTTCTCCATCTCCAACTCCATCGCCAGGTCTACCTTTTGCTCCATCTCCAGCTCCATCTCCAGGTCTAGCTCTCGTTCCATCTCCAGCTCCATGTCCAGCTCTAACTTTCGCTCCATCTCCAGCTCTAGCTTTCGCTCCATCTCCAGCTCCATCTCCAGCTCTAGCTTTTGCTCCATCTCCAGCTCCATCTCCAGCTCTAGCTTTTGCTCCATCACCAGCTCCATCTCCAAGTCTAGCTTTTGCTCCATCTGCAGCTCCATCTCCAGGTCTAGCTTTTGCTCCATCTCCAGCTCCATCTCCGGGTCTAGCTTTTGCTCCATCTCCAGCTCCTTCGACCAGGTCTAGCTATCGCTCCATCTCCAGCTCCATCTCGGGTCTGCTTTTGCTCCATCCCACCTCCCATCTCCAAGCTCACATTTCCACCTCTATCTTTTTGCTCCATCTCCATCCCTCCACTCTCGGTCTAGCTTGCCTCCGTCTCACAATCCATCTCCTGGTCCTACTTTTTACTCCGTCTCCCAGCACATCCTCCGGGTCTAGCTTTTCTCCATCTCCCGCTCCGCTCCAAGTCGAGCTTTTGCTCCATCTCCAGCCTCCATCGCCAGGGTACTATCTTTTGCTCCATCCCAGCTTCATCTCCCGGTCTAAAGCTTTGCTCCGCTCCATATCCATCACCAGGTCTAGCTTTTACTCCGTCTTCCAGCACCATCTCCGGGTCTAGCTTTTTGCTCCATCTCCAGCTCCCATCGCCAGGTCTACCTTTTGCTGCATCTCCAGCTTCCATCGCAGTCCTACCTTTTGCTCCATCTCCAGCTCCATCTCCAGGTCCTAGCTATTGCTCCATCTCCAGCTCCATCTCCAGGTCTGCTTTTGCTGCATCTCCAGCTACATCTCCAGGTCTAGCTTTGCTCCATCCCCCCCCCCACTCTCAGCACCATCCCGGGTCTAGGCTTTTGCTCCATCCCAGCTCCGTCATCCAAGGTCTAGCTTTTTGCTCCATCTCCAGCTCCATCCTCCAGGTCTAGCTTTTGCTCATCTTCCAGCTCCATCTCCACTCTAGCTTTTGTCCTCCATCTCCAGCTCCATCTCCTGCTCTAGCTATTGGCTACATCTCCAGCTCCATCCTCCAGGCTAGCTTTTGCTCCGTCATCACATGTTGTTTCGGAGGGGGCGGCGGGGTGGGGTTCGGGGGGGGGGGTTGGGGTGTGGGGGGTCGTGGGGGGGGGGGGGGGGGGGGGGGGGGGGGGGGGGGGGCGGGGGGAGGTGGGCAAGCTTTTGCTTCGTATCCAGTACCACCTCCGGGTCTAGCTTTTGCTCCATCACCAGCTCCGTCTCCAAGTCTACCTTTTGCTCATCTCCAGCTCCATCCGCTAGGACTTGCTTTTGCTCCATCTCCAGCTCCATCGCCAGATCTAGCTTTAGCTCCAACTCCAGCTCCATCGCCAGGTCTCGCTTTTGCTCCATCTCCAGCTCCATCTCCAGGTCTACCTTTTTCTCCATCTCCAACTCCATCGCCAGGTCTACCTTTTGCTCCATCTCCAGCTCCATCGCCAGGTCTTGCTTTTTTTTGCCTCCATATCACAGCTCCATCTCCAGCTCTAGCTTTTGCTCCATCTCCAGCTCCATCTCCAGCTCTAGCTTTTGCTCCATCACCAGCTCCATCTCCAAGTCTAGCTTTTGCTCCATCTGCAGCTCCATCTCCAGGGTCTATCTTTTGCTCCAATCTCCCAGCTCCATCTCCGGGGTCCTAGCTTTTTTGCTCCTCTCCAGCTCCTTCGCCAAAGGTCTAGCTATTGCTCCATCTCGCAGCTCCGTCTCCGGGTCCTTGCATTTGTCTCCAGTCTCCACCTCCCATCTCCAGCTCCATTTCCAGCTCTATCTTTTGCCTCCATCTCCAGCTCCATCTCTCGGTCTAGCTTTGCTCCGTCTCCAGATCCATCTCCAGGTCTAGCTTTTACTCCGTCTCCAGCACCATCGCCGGTCTAGCTTTTTGCTCCCATCTCCTGCTCCGTCTCCAAGTCGAGCTTATGCTGCCATCTCCAGCTCCATCGCCAGGTCTATCTTTTGCTCCATCTCCAGCACCATCTACCCGGTCTAGCTTTGCTCCGTCTCCAGATCCATCTCCAGGTCTAGCTTTTACTCCTTCCCTCCAGCACCATCCCGGGTCTAGCTTTTTGTCTCCATCTCCAGCTCCATCGCCAGGTCTACCTTTTTGGCTGCATCTCCAGCTCCATCGCCAGGTCTACTCTTTTGCTCCATCTCTCCAGCTCCATCTCCCAGGTCATAGCTATTGCTCCATCTCCATCTCCATCTCCCGGTCTAGCTTTTTTGCTGCATCTCCAGCTACATCTCCAGGTCCTAGCATTTGCTCCGTCTCCAGCACCATCTCCGGGTCTAGCTTTTGCTCGCATCTCCGACTCCGTCTCCAAGGTCTAGCTTTTGCTCCATCTCCCATCTCCATCCTCCAGGGTCTAGCTTTCCATCTCCAGCTCATCGCTCTAGCAGCTCCATCTCAAAGCTATTGCTAACATCTCCAGGGGCTTTTGCTTTCTCTTCACCAGCTTCCGTCTCCATAGGCTTTTTGCTTCGTCTCCAGTACCACCTCCGTGGTCTACTTTTGCCACATCTCCACCTTTTGCTCCCATACGCCATCGCTAGGTCTGCGTTTGCTCATCTTCCAGCTCCACGCCAGATCAGCTTTAAGCTCCACTCCAGCTCCATCGCCAAGGTCTAGCTTTATGCTCCATCTCCAGCTCCATCTCTCTAGGGTCCTAGCTTTTGCTCCATCTCCATCTCCATCGCCAGGTCTAGCAGTTGGCTCCATCTCCAGCTCCCATAGCCCTTTTTGCTCCATTGCTCCTCGCCAGATCTAGCTTTCTCCAACTCCACTCCATCCAGTCTCGCTTTTGCTCCATCTCCAGCCTCCATCTTTTTGCTCCATCTCCAGCTCCATCTCCAGTCCTATCCTCCCGTCTAGCTATGCCCGTCTACAGATCCAGATCCATCGCCAGGTCTAGCTTTGCTGCGTCCTCCAGCACCATCTCGGTCTAGCTTTTGCTCCATCTTCCAGCTCGTCTACCAAGTCTAGCTTTTGCTCCATCTCCAGCTCCATATCCAGACAAGCTTTTGCTCACAATCATCCAGCTCCATCTCCAGGTCATCTTTCGCTCCATCTCCCAGCTCTCTATCGCCAGGGTATACTTTTTTTGTCTCTGCAAGCTCCATCACCAGCTCCCATCTCCATCTCCATCGCCAGATCTAGCTTTAGCTTCAACTCCACTCGCAGGTCTCGCTTTTGCTCCATCTCCAGCTCCATCTCCAGACTACTCCCGCTCCATCCTTCCATCTGTAGGTCTAAGCTATTGTCTCCATATCCAGCTCCATCTCCAGGTCCTAGCTTTTGCATCTTCCACTCCATCGCCAGGTCACCTTTTTGCTCCATCTCCAGCCATCCCCCGGTCTAGTACTCAAGCTCCATCTCCAGCTCCATCTCCAGGTCTAGATCTCGCTCCATCTCCAGCTCCATCCAGATCTAGCTCACGCTCCATCTCCAGATCTCCCCAGTCATCTCCGCTCCAACTCCAGCTCCAACGCCAGATCTAGCTTTAGCTTCAACTCCCAGCTCCATCCGCCAGTCTCGCATTTGCTCATCTCCATTCCAGGCCTAGCTCTCGCTCCATCTCCCAACCCATCTTTAACTAGCTTATGCTCCAATATCCCAGCTCCATCTCCAGGTCTAGCTAGCTGCATCTCCAGCTCCTCGCCCTTTTGCTTCCATTCCAGCTCCAGTCTCCAGCTCATCTAGTCTACATCTCCGCTCCCATCTCCAGGTCTATCGCCAGCTCCTTCACAGCTCCGTCTCCAGGTCTAGCTTTTGCTCTCCATCTTCGTCTCCTAGCTACCATTCTCATACCAACTCCCAGCTTTTGCTCCATCTCCAGCTCCACTCCGTTTCTTGCTTTTGTCCCATCTCCAGCTCTCCAGCTTTCCCATCTCCAGCTTCGTATCTTTTGCTCCATCTCCACTCCATCTTCTCGCTCAGTTCCTCCAGCTCCACTAGCTTTTGCTGCGCTCCATCAAGCTTTTGCTCCACTCCACTCCGTCTCAGGCTTTTGCTCTCTCCTACTTTTGCTCTCCAGCTCCATCTCCAGGCTACCAGCTCATCCAGGTATCCTTTTGCGCTCCAGCCTCACCATCGCCATGTCTACAGGTCTCCAGCTCCATTTAGCTCCATCTGCTCCATTCCAGCTAGCATCTCCAGGCCTCAGGCTCCATCTCCAACTCCAGGTCGATAGGTACCTCACCAGGTCTAGCCTTTTGCTGCATTCCAGCTCCATCAGGCCTACCTCCATCTCCAGCTCCACATCTCCGGTCTAGTACTCGCTCCATCCTCCAGCTCCATCTCCAGGTCTAGATCTCGCTCCATCTCCAGCTCCATCTCCAGATCTAGCTCTCGCTCCATCTCCAGCTCCATCTCCCACATCTCTCGCTCCCATCTCCATCTCCCATCTCCAGGTCTAGCTGCTGCTCCATCTCCAGCTCCTCCATCTCAATTGCTGCTCCATCTCGAGAGCTCCACTCGACACCAATCTCCTTCTCCCGGGTCTAGCTCCATCTGTTGCTGCTCCATCTCCAGCCTCTCCAGGTCCAGCTTTTGCTCCATCCCCTCCAGCCTCCATCCTCCAGATCTAGCTCTCGCTCCATCTCCAGCTCCATCGCCAGGTCTAGCTTTAGCTCCATCTCCAGCTCCATCGCCAGGTCTCGCTTTTGCTCCATCTCCAGCTCCATCGCCAGGTCTCGCTTGCTTTTTGCTCCAACTCCAGCTCCATCCTCCAGGTCTAGCTCTCGCTCCATAAAACCTCCATCTCGCCAGCTCTAGCCAGGTCTAGCTATTGCTCCATCTCCAGCTCTAGCTCCATAGGTCTAGCTCTCGCTCTCCACTAGCTCCCATCTCCAGTTCTAGGGGCTTTCGCTCCATCTCCGTCCATCTCCAGGTCTAGCCACCATCCTTCCAGCTCCATCTCCAGGTCTAGCTCTCGCTCCATCTCCACCTCCATCTCAGGTCTAGCCATCGATCCATCTCCAGCTTTTGCTCCATCTCCATCTCCAGGTCTAGCTTTGGCTCCATCTCCAGCTCCATCTCCAGGTCTATCTTTCGCTCCATCTCCAGCTCCATCGCCAGGTCTTGCTTTTGCTCCACCTCCAGCTCCATCTCCAGCTCTAGCTTTCGCTCCATCTCCAGCTCCATCTCCAGGTCTAGCTTTCGCACAATCTCCAGCTCTAGCTTTCGCTCCATCTCCAGCTCTAGCTTTCGCTCCATCTCCAGCTCCATCTCCAGCTCTAGCTTTCGCTCCATCTACAGCTCCATCTCCAGCTCTAGCTTTCGCTCAATCACCAGCTCCACCTCCAGCTCCAGATTTTGCTCCATCTCCAGCTAGCTTTCGCTCCATCTCCAGCTTCATCTCCAGCTCTAGCGTTTGCTCCATCTCCAGCTCCATCTCCAGGTCTAGCTTTTGCTCCATCACCAGCTCCATCTCAAGGTCTAGCTTTTGCTCCATCTCCAGCACCATCTCCAGGTCTACCTTTTGCTCCATCTCCAGCTCCTTCTCCAGGTCTAGCTTTTGCTCCATCTCCAGCTCCATCTCCGGGTCTTGCTTTTGCTCCATCTCCATCTCCATCTCCAGCTCCATCTCCAGCTCTAGCTTTTGCTCCATCTCCAGCTCCTTCTCCAGATCTAGTTTTTGCTCCGTCTCCAGATCCATCTCCAGGTCTAGCTTTTGCTCCGTCTCCAGCACCATCTCCGGGTCTAGCTTTTGCTCCATCTCCCGTTTCCACTCCAGCCATCTCCAGCTCCGTCTCCAAGTCTAGCTTTTGCTCCATCTCCAGCTATATCTCCAGGTCTAACTTTTGCTCCATCTCCAGCTCCATCTCCAGGTCTATCTTTCGCTCCATCGCCAGGTCTTGCTTTTGCTCCACCTCCAGCTCCATCTCCAGCTCTAGCTTTCGCTCCATCTCCAGCTCCATCTCCAGCTCTAGCTTTCGCTCAATCTCCAGCTCTAGCTTTCGCTCCATCTCCAGCTCTAGCTTTCGCTCCATCTCCAGCTCCATCTCCAGCTCTAGCTTTCGCTCCAAATACAGCTCCATCTCCAGCTCTAGCTTTCGCTCAATCACCAGCTCCACCTCCAGCTCCAGATTTTGCTCCATCTCCAGCTAGCTTTCGCTCCATCTCCAGCTTCATCTCCAGCTCTAGCTTTTGCTCCATCTCCAGCTCCATCTCCAGGTCTAGCTTTTGCTCCATCACCAGCTCCATCTCCACGTCTAGCTTTTGCTCCATCTCCAGCTCCATCTCCAGGTCTAGCTTTTGCTCCATCTCCAGCTCCATCTCCAGGTCTAGCTTTTGCTCCATCTCCAGCTCCATCTCCAGGTCTAGCTTTTGCCCCATCTCCACCTCCATCTCCAGGTCTTGCTTTTGCTCCATCTCCAGCTCCATCTCCAGGTCTATCTATTGCTGGTCATCTCCACCATCTCCAGCTCCATCTCCAGGTCTAGCTTTTGCTGCATCTCCAGCTACATCTCCAGGTATAGCTTTTGCTCCACCTCCAGCTCCATCTCCAGCTCTAGCTTTCGCTCCATCTCCAGCTCCATCTCCAGGTCTAGCTTTCGCACAATCTCCAGCTCTAGCTTTCGCTCAATCACCAGTCCCCCTCCAGCTCCAGAATTTTGCTCCATCTCCAGCTACATATCAAGCTTTCGCTCCATCTCCAGCTCCATCTCCAGGTCTAGCATTCGCACAATCTCCACAGCTTTCGCTCCATCTCCAGCTCCATCATCCACTTTTTCCGCTCTAAGAACATCTCCAGCTCAGCTTTTGCTCCATCTCCAGCTTCATCGCCAGGTCTAGCTTTTGCTCCATCTCCAGCTCCATCTCCAGGTCTAAGCTTTTGCTCCATCTCCAGCTCCATCTCCAGGTCTATCTTTCGCTACATCTCCAGCTCCATCGCCAGGTCTTGCTTTTGCTCCACCTCCAGCTCCATCACCAGCTCTAGCTTTCGCTCCATCTCCAGCTCCATCTCCAGCTCTAGCTTTCGCTCAATCTCCAGCTCTAGCTTTCGCTCCATCTCCAGCTCTAGCTTTCGCTCCATCTCCAGCTCCATCTCCAGCTCTAGCTTTCGCTCCAACTACAGCTCCATCTCCAGGTCTAGCTTTTGCTCCATCTCCAGCTCTAGCTTTTGCTCCATCTCCAGCTCCTTCTCCAGATCTAGATTTTGCTCCATCTCCAGCTCCATCTCCAGCTCTAGCTATTGCTACATCTCCAGCTCCATCTCCAGGTCTAGCTTTGCTCCGTCTCCAGATCCAACTCCAGGTCTAGCTTTTGCTCCGTTTCCAGCACCATCTCCGGGTCTAGCTTTTGCTCCATCTCCAGCTCCGTCTCCAAGTCTAGCTTTTGCTCCATCTCCAGCTCCATCTCCAGGTCTAGCTTTTGCTCCATCTCCAGCTCCATCTCCAGGTCTATCTATCGCTCCATCTGCAGCTCCATCGCCAGGTCTACCTATTACTGCTCCACCTCTCTCAGCTCCATCGTCTCCAGGTCTAGCTTTTGCTCCATACCTATTACTGCAACTCCACTCCATCGTCTCCAGGTCAACCCTTTTGCATCCATCTCCTAGCTCCATCCCGAGTCTCAAGTCTAGCTTTTGCTCCGCCCTCCAGCTCCATCTCCAGGTCTATCTTTTGCTCCATCTCCAGCTCCATCGCCAGGTCTACCTTTTTCTCTCCATCTCCAAAAAAAAACTCGATCGCCAGGTCTACCTTTTGCTGGCATTGGTTCTTCTCCATACCTTTCATTTGCTCCATCTCCAGCTCCATCGCTAGGTCTTGCTTTTGCTCCATCTCCAGCTCCATTCGCCAGATCTAGCTTTAGCTCCAACCCAGCTCCATCGCCAGGTCTCGCTTTGTGCTCCATCTCCAGCTCCATCTCCGGGTCTAGCTTTTGCTCCATCTCCAGCACCTTCGCCAGGTCTAGCTATTGCTGCTCATCTCCAGCTCCATTATCCGTCTTGCTTTTCTCCCATCTCCACCTCCAACATCTCCAGCTCCATTTCCAGCTCTATTCTTTTGCTCCATCTCCAGCACCATCTCACGGTCTGGCTTTGCTCCTCTCCCAATCCATCTATCACAAGGTCTAGCTTTTACTTCCGACATCCAGCCCATCACCAGGTCAGCTTTTGCTCCATCTCCAGCTGCTTTCCGCTCCACGTCTAGCTTTTGCTCCATCTCCAGTTCCATATCAAGGTCTTCTTTTGCATCCAGGGATCCACTCCATCTCCCGGTATAGCTTTGCTCCGCTCCAGGATCCATCTCCAGGTCTAGCTTTTTACTTCCGTCTCCAGCACCATCTCCGGGTCTAGCTTTTGCTCCATCTCCAGCTCCATCGCCAGGTCTACCTTTTTGCTGCATCTCCAGCTCCATCGCCAGGTCTATAACCTTTTGCTCCCATCTCCAGCTCCATCGTCAGGTCTTGCTTTTGCTCCATCTCCAGCTCCATCGCCAGATCTAGCTTTTGCTCCATCTCCAGCTCCATCTCCATGTCTCTTTTGCACCATCCCAGCTCCATCTCCCAGGTCTTGCTTATGCATCCATCTCCAGCTCCATCCCATGTCTAGCTATTGCTCCATCTCCAGCTCCATCTCCAGGTCTAAGCTTTGCTGCATCTCCATCTACATCTCCAGGTCTAGCTTTGCTCCCTCTCCAGCACCATCTCCAGGTCTATACCTTTTGCATCCATCTCCAGCACTTCTCCAGGTCTAGCTTTTGCTCCATCTCCAGCTCATCCTCCGGTCTTGCTTTGCTCCCATCTCCAATCTTCACCTCTTCCAGCTCCATCTCCAGCTCTAGCTTTGCTCCATCTCCCAGTTCCTTCGTCCAATCTAGAATTTTGCTCCATCTCCATTCCATCTCCAGCTCTAGCTATGTGCTACATCTCCACTCCATCTCCAGCTAAAGCTTTGCTCCGTCACTCCAGATCCATCTCCAGTCTAGCTTTTGCTCCGTCTCCAGCACCATCTCCGGGTCTAGCATTTGCTACCATCCTCCTGCTCCGACTCCAAGTCTAGCTTTTGCCCATCACCAGCGCCATCTCCAGGTCTAGCTTTTGCTCCATCTCCAGCTCCATCTCCAGCTCTAGCTTTTACTCCATCACAGCTCCATCTCCAAGCTCTAGCTAATGCTACAAATCATCCAGCTCCATCTCCAGGTCTAGCTTTTTGCTTTCCGTCCACCAGCTCCGTCTCCAGTCTAGCTTTGCTTCGTCTCCAGTACCACCTCCGGGTCTAGCTTTTGCTCCATCTCCAGCTCCGCTCCAAGTCTAAGCTTTTTGCTCCATCTCAGCTCCGGCTCCAATTCTAGATTTTGCTCCCATCTCCCAGCTCCATCTCCAGGTCTAGCCTTTTGCTCCATCTCCATGTCTATCTTTTGCTACATCTCCAGCTCCATCCGCCAGTCTACCTTTTTCCTCCATCTCCAACTCATCGCCAGTCTACATTTTTTTGGGGGGGGGGGGGGGGTTTTTGCTCCATCTCCAGCTCCTCGCTAGGAGGTCATCTTTTGCTTTCCATCTCCGCTCCATCGCCAGACTAGCTTAGCTCCAACTTCAGCTCCAGCGCCAGGTCTCGCTTTGCTCTCATCTCCAGCTCCATTCCAGGTCCGACTACCTTTTTCTCCATCCTCCCAACTCCATCGCCAGATCTACCTTTTGCTCCAGTTCCAGCTCCATCTCCAGGTCTAGCTCCGTTCCATCTCCAGCTCCATGTCCCAGCTCTAACTTCGCTCCACTCCAGCTCTAAGTCTTTCGCTCCATCTCCACGCCATCTCCAGCTCTGCTTTGCTCATCTCCACTCCATCTCCACTTCTAGCTTTGCTCACCATCACCAGCTCCATCTCCAAGCTAGCTTTTGCTACCTCTATATCTGCAGCTCCAATGCTCCAGGTCAGCTTTTGCTCCAGCATCCAGCTTCCATCTCCGGGTCAGCTTTTGCTCCGATTCTCCCAGCTCCATCTCTTCTCCAGGTCTAGCTTTTGCTCCAATCCTCCATCTCCATCTCCAGGTCTTTGCTTATGCTCCATCTCCAGCTCCATATCCAGTCTAGCTTATTGCTCATCTCCACTCCATCTCCAGGTCTAGCTTTTATATACTCCGTCTCCCAGCACCATCTCCGGTACTAGCATTTGCCTTCCATCTCCAGCTCCGTCTCCAATTCTGAGAGCTGGAGATGGAGCGAAAGCTAGAGCCTGGTAGAGTGCGAGAGCTGGAGATGGAGCTGGAGATGTGAGATGCTAATCATCCCCTCTCCATCTCCAGCTCCATCTCCACGCTACTTTTGCCTCCATCTTCCAGCTCCATCTCCAGATCTAGCTTTGCTCCATCTCCAGCTCCATCTCCCGGTCTATCCCTCGCTCCAATCTCCAAGCTCCCATCACCAGGTCCTAGATCTTGCTCCATCTCCAGCTCCATCTCCAGATCTAGCTCTCGCTCTATCTCCAGCTCCATCTCCCGATCTATCTCTCGCTCCATCTCCAGCTCCATCTCCAAGTCCACCTCTCGCTCCATCTCCAGCTCCATCTCCAGGTCTCGCTCTCGCACCATCTCCAACTCCATCTCCAGCTCTAGCAATTGCTCCATCTCCAGCTCCATCTCCAGGTCTAGCTGTTGCCCCATCTCCAGCTCCATCTCCATGTCTAGCTTTTGCTCCATCTCGAGCTCCATCTCCGGGTCTAGCTTTTGCTCCATATCCAGCTCCATCTCCAGGTCCAGCTTTTGCTTCCATCTCCCAGCTCCATCTGCACCTAGTTCTCGCCCCAACTCCAGCTTCCATTCGCCAGGTCTAGCATTTGCTCCATCTCCAGCTCGAGCTCCAGGTCTAGCTCTCGCTCCATTTCCAGCTCCATCTCTCCAGGTCTCAGCTCTCGCTCCATCTCCAGCTCCCATCTCCAGGTCTATCCTCTCGATTCATCTCCACTCCAATCCCAGCCTCTAGCTCCGTCTCCATCTCCAGCTCCATCTCCCAGCTCAAAGCTTTTGCTCCATCTCCTGCTCCGTCCCCAAGTCTAGGCTTTTTCTCCCTCTCCAAGGCTATATCTCCAGTCTAGCTTTATGCTCCATCTCCAGCTCCATCTCCCCAGGTCATCTTCGCTCCATCACCAGTTCCAACGCCGGTCCTTGCTTTTGCTCCATCTCCAGCTCACCATCTCCAGGTCTAGCTAATGCCTCCATTTCCAGCTCCATCTTCAGGTCAGCTTTTGCTCCATCTCCAGCTCCATCTCCCAGTTCCTATCTGTTGCTCCATCTCCACTTCCATCGCCAGGTCTACCTTTTTTCCTCCCATCTCCAACTCCATCCGCCCAGGTTCTACCTTTTGCTCCATCTCCATTCCATCGCCAGGTCTTGCTTTTGCTCCACTCCACTCCATCGCCAATCTAGCCTTTAGCCTCCAACATCCAGCTCCATCGCCAGGCTCGCTTTGCTCCATCTCCAGCTGGGCATCTGCCAGACCTAAGCTCTCGCTCCATCACCAACTCCATCTTTAAGGTTCTAGCTATTGCTCCATTCCAGCTCCTTCTCCAGGTCTATAGCTTCGCACAATCTCCAGCTCTAGCTTTCGCTCCATCTCCAGGTCAGCTTTTGCTCCATCTCCACTCCCTCCCAGGTCTATCTATCGCTCTCCATCTCCACTCCAATCTCCAGTCGACCTATACGCATCTCCAGCCTCCATCGCCAGGTCTTAACTTTGCTCCATCTCAGCTCCATCTCCAGGTCTAGCTTTTGCTCCGTCTCCAGCTCCGTCTCCAGTCTAGCTTTTGCTATCGGTCTCCAGTACCAACCCTCCGGGTCTAGCTTTTGCTCCATCTCCAGCTCCGTCTCCAAGACTAGCTTTGCTCCAATCTCACTAGCTCCGACTCCAAGTCAAAGCTTTTGCCCATCTCCAGCTAGCTCCATCTCCAGTCTAAAGCTTTTACTTACTCGCCATTTCCATCTCCACTCCAGGTCTATCTTTTGCTCCACTCCATCTCCATCGCCAGGTCTACCTTTTTCCTCCAACTCCAACTCCATCGCATCTACCATTGCTTCCATCTCCAGCTCCATCGCCAGGTCTAGCTTTGCTCCATCTCCAGCACGAGCTCTAACAGTCTAGCATCTCCTCCATTTCCGCTCCAATCCCAGGTCTAGCTCTCGCTCCATCTCCAGCTCCATCTTCAGGTCTAGCCATCGATCCATCTCCACTCCTCTCCTCCCAAGCTATTCGCTCCGTCCACTCCATCTCCAGCTCTAGCTTTTGCTCGCATCTCCAGCTCCGTCTCCCAAGTCTAGCTTTTGCACCATCTCCAGCTGTATCTCCAGGTCTAAGCTTTTGCTCCATCTCCAGCTTCCATCCTCCAGGTCTATCTTTCGCTCCATCTCCAGCTCCATCGCCAGTCTTGGCTTTTTGCTCCACCTCCAGCCCATCTCCAGCTCAAGCTTTTCGCTCCTCTCCACTCCCTTCTCCAGGTCTAGCTTTCCGCAGCAATCTCCAGCTCTAGCTTTCCCGCTCCATCTCCAGGTCTACTTTTGCCTCCATCTCCAGCTCCCTCCCCAGTCTATCTATCGCTCCATCTCCAGCTACCATCTCCAGGTCTACCTATTACTGCATCTCCGCTCCATCGCCAGGTCTAACATTTGCTCCATCCTCCAGCTCCATCCCAGTCTAGCTTTTTGCTCCGTCTCCAGCTCCGTCCTCCAGGTCTAACTTTTGCTTCGTCTCCAGTACCAATTCCGGGTCTAGCTTTTTGCTCCATCTCCAGCCTCCGTCCTCCAAGTCAGCTTTTGCTCCATCTCTAGCTCCGACTCCAAGTCAAGCTATTGCTCCATCTCCGCTCCATCTCAGGTCTAGCTTTTACCCATCTCCAGCTCCATCCTCCAGGTCTACTTTGCTCCATCTCCACTCCATCGCCAGGTCTAACCTTTTTCTCTCCATCTCCAACTCCATCGCCAGGTCAACCTTTTTGCTCCATCTCCAGCTTCCATCTCCATCTCCTCGCCAGCTCAGCTTTTGCTCCATCTCCAGCTCCTTCTCCAGATCTAGTTTTTTTTGGCTCCTTCTCCAGATCCATCTCCAGTCTAGCTTTTGCTCCGTCTCCAAGCACCAGCTCCGGGTCTAGCTTTTGCCTCCATCTCCAGCTCGGTCATCCAATCTAGCTTTTGCTCCCATCTCCACTATATTTCAGGTCTAACTTTTGCTCCATCTCCAGCCCATCTCCCAGTCAATCTTTCGCTCCATCTCCACTCCACGCCAGGTCTTGCTTTTGGCTCCACCTCCAGCTCCATCTACCAGCTCTACTTTCGCCTCCACTCCAGCTGCACCATCTCCCAGCTCTAAGCTTTCGCATCAATCTCCAGCTCTACTTTCCTCCATCTCCAGCTCTAGCTTTCGCGCCATCTCCGCTCCAACTCCCCTCTAACTTTCGCTACTCCAAATACAGCTCCATCTCCAGCTTCTAGCTTTCGCTCATCACCAGCTCCCACCCTCCAGCTCCAATTTTGCTCCATCTCCACTAGCAGCTTCTCGCTCCATGCTCCATGCACGTTCCAATTGCCTCCACGGGGCTGATGTGAGTTGTGGCTGCGCATAGTCGAGCGCGGAGCTTGGGTGGGGCCTACTCGCGTAACTCTGGGTGGTAGTTGTCGCGAAAAAGGGACTCCAGGAAGCGCAGCTCCATCACCACGTTCCATGCTTTTTTGCTCCATCCCATCTCCCATCTCCAGACTACTATTTGCCTCCATCACCAGCTCCATCCCAGTCTAGTTTCTTTTGCTCATCTCCAGCACATCTCCAGGTATAGCTTGCTCCACCCCAGCTCCTTCTTCCAGCTCTTAGCTTTCGCTCCAACTCCAGCTCCATCTCCAGGACTAGCTTTCGCACAATCTCCACCTAGCTTTCGCTCCATCCCGATCTACACTCGCTACATCTCCAGGTCTCCATCGCCAGGTCAAGCTTTAGCTCCATTCACCATCGCCAGTCTCGCTTTTGCCCCCCATCTCCACTCCATCGCCAGGTCTCGCTTTTTGCTCCATCTCCAGCTCCATCGCCCGGACTAGCTCTCGCTGCAACTCCCTCCAGCCCAACGCCAGGACTAGCTTTTAGCCTCCATCTCCACTCGGCTCCAGGTCTAGCTCTCGCTCCATTTCCAGCTCCATCACCAGGTCTAGCTCTCGCTCCATCTCCAGCTCTTCTTCAGGTCTAGCCATCGATCCATCTCCATCCATCTCCTGCCCTAGCTTTCGCTCCATTCCAGCTCCATCTCCCGCTCTAGCTTTTTGCTCCGTCTTCACCACTCCGTCCTCCAGTCTATCTTTTTGCTCCATCTCCAGCTATATCGCCAGGTCTAGCTTGCTCCATCTCCAGCTCATCTCCAGGTCAACTTTCGCTCCATCTCCAGCTCCATCGCCCGGTTTTGCTTTTGCTCCAACTCAGCTCCATCTCCACTCTAGCTTTTGCTCCATCTCCAGCTCCTTCTCCAGGTCTAGCTTTCGCACAATCTCCAGCTCTAGCTTTCGCTCCATCTCCAGTCTAGCTTTTGCTCCATCTCCAGCTCCATCTCCAGGTCTAGCTTTGCTCCGTCTCTCCAGCTCCGTCTCCAGGTCTAGCATTTGCTTCGTCTCCAGTACCACCTCCCGGGTCCTAGCTTTTGCTCCCATCTCCAGGCTCCGTCTCCAAGGCTAGCTTTTGCTTCCATCTCAAGCTCCGTATCCAAGTCTAGCTTTTGCTCCATCTCCCACTCCATCTCCAGGTCTATCTTTTGCCTCCTCTCCACTCCATCGCCAGTCTAGCCTTTTCTCCATCTCCCAACTCCATCGCCAGTCTACCTTTTGCTCCATCTCCAGCCCATCGCCAGTCTAGCCTTTTCTCCATCTCCCAACTCC
>JAVHYY010000199.1:0-121037 GCA_035221665.1 Okamejei kenojei | reverse complement strand
ATTGAGAATCAGACTCCAGAGTTGTGCGTAATTAGGCAATCAATGGTGCCCAACCAATTCGTGGTGCAGGATACAACCTGTCTGGGTGGAAACGGCAAACTTCAACTCCCACCACATCCAGCATATCTCCTCATGCTCTGGGTTCACGTTCACTGCTTTCCCTGGTTGTCGTCAAACTCAGCAGCTGGGCAATCATTCTAATTCTTCTGGCTAGGAGATGATGAGGTGCTGAGTGGTGTCCTTGCACGGCAGTGGATGCCCGCCGAGTAGTCCCTCCTTCTAGTAACCCGTTCCCCGGAGGCGTGCAACACTAAGAGCTCCATACCGCTCTAATGGAACCGTCCCTGGCTAAATGCAGCGGACAAGCCGACTTCCCCAAGCCCTGCGAATTCACTGGGCTTCCCACATCGACCACACCCCCTTAGTGTGCTGTCTAGGGTCCAATGGCAGGTCGTCGTGACCTACACCCAAGTAGCATCATACGACTCCCCGCCGGACTCTCCGCTAGTCTGTCATCTCCCAGACTGTGCGGCCCACCTGGCGATAAGAAGCAGTGAGTTGAAATCGGGCGCCGGCCCCGAACCTGGCTCCCCGAGTCCGTGCAGGCTACCCCATCCACACTTGCCCTACTTTAGCGTGGAGGCGCATGGTCGGGCCGCTGCAGCGCAGAGCTGACCGACCGCTTATCCTGCTGCCACCTCCGCCCTTGACGCAAGCCTGACGGTGTGTTGTCGGCGGTATCTGCTCAGCAGCCTACACGACGCAGCAGTGTTATGCCCGGGCTGCCCGATGGCAGATATCCCTGCTGCGGTAACGTATTTGCACATTGCAGGCTCCCCTGTCGTGCGCTGTCCCTCCGGCCCAGCCCTCTCGGTCTTCTTTTCGGAGCTCGGGAGGGGTTTTCCTGTAAAGAACAAGACCCCATGCCACGTACCTGTATCACCCCCCGTATTCTCTGGGGGGACGAGGGCACGGAGTCTGGATCCGTTGCAACCAGCTCGTAGTGTAACCCCATTCGGGTGATCCGGCCCCTGAATCAGCGGGAGCACCCGCTTCCGCAATTCCTGCCTCCACCGGCCGTTGAAGCTGCCGGCGTTCCTTGCAGCCCGGGGACAAAGGGCCGTTGGCTGGCCGCAGCTCAGCTCTCAATAGCTCGTCCTCCGGCCCTTGTCCATGCTGTGAAGAAAAAAGTGAAATACTTACCTATTTGCCGGTCTTGTAAGGAGCCGGTGAGAAGCGCACTCCCCCCCCCAGCCTGCCGGTGCGACGATATGACGCCATGCTGCGGGCGGGTCTCACGAAGTCACTACTTGACTCCCGAAGAAAATCCCATGCATATTAATCTTCAGGCATCAGTCTATAATCATGGGGGACTTACCAAGTGCCTCACTAAAATCACTGGAGACAATGCCACGTAAAAGTTCATGCCTACTGTCTTTAATCCCCTCATCTATTTTGTTTTTCCAATGGGAGTCAAATTCAATCTCAAAGAATCCCTTTCCAATTGTTTCCTCCTAACCGTTGTCAAGTACTCCACAGTTACTTTAATTCGCTGAATTCTCTCTCTAAACAAATAAAAACCTATTTAACTCCCATTTCCCATACTGACTATCTGTCCTTGCCTCCTCCATTGCAGTGAGGCCACATGCAAACTGAAGAAATCTCACTTCATATTTCCTCTTGGTTATCTTACAACTTAATGGAATGACATTGTATTCTGGCTTCCCCGGCAACAAATCCCCAACAATCCACCTCCACCTTTTTACTGACATATTTTATTTTATTTCATTTTTTCTTCCCTTTTCACCTTGCTCCTCACATCCCTGGAGTTTATCTGACACCCTCACCTACATCCCTCTAACTCCAGTTTCATTTCCTTCATTATCCTTGTTTACCTCTTCCTTGTCTCCCTCTTGATTTTCACGTAAAGTAAAAGAAGCCTTGGAACTTTCTTTACTCCAAATCGCCACAAGCCATTTTTGGCCTATTTTCTCCCTCTAATCGCCCGCTGAGTTTCTTTCCCCTTCCTTGCTTTTATATTCTCAATGGACCCTCCTCTGCTCTCAGTATCTTGAACCTTGCATGTGTTCCCTTTCATTTTTGACCAAATTTACGATGTAATTTTGGTCATCACAGGTTTCCCTTACATTGCCATCTTATCTCTCCTCCTTACTGGAACTTGCCGGCCTTGAGTTTGGATCAACTGACGCTTCAGACAATTCTCACAATCCTCAGACTTGTATTAACTTAATAACAACTGCTCTGAGTGTACCTTACCAAGCCCTGCCTAATAATGGTGTCATTTGCCTTACTCAAATTAATGTCTTGTCGCACAATCCAGCTTATCCCCTATTCCAACCAATTTATAACTTAAGGATTTTTTTTTTTTTGTATTCAAAACTTATCTCCCAAAATACTCATTCACTAGAAACATCAGATCACCACCCGGCCAGACTCATTTCCAAACCATGGTCCATTTTGGATTCCTTTATCTTCACATGCACTATTCACATAAACTGTTACCAAAAAATCCTATTTGGATATACCATAAGTCACGCCCCCCAAGACATCTTATATGAAAACTTTTACAATCTCTTTAAGTGTAACAACAATCTTTTAATGATAGCACTGGGTATTACATACACCTTCAAAGCACACGTACATTTTTCTACTGAAGGGAAGGCGTTATGATTGATGTTAACTGGGCGTGTTAAAGGGATGGAGTCAACTATATTATTGGTTGCGATATAAACCATCTACATCCTTCCCCTTAGAAATCAAAAAAAACAGATTGTTGTCACGACAACCGAATTAAACAGCATAATTAAACGAAATCGCCGTAGCGAACAGGCGGCTTACTGATTCCTGATGCCCGAGCGCGTACTGATGTCTCCCCCCTCCCCCCGAAAAAAACAAAGAAGCAGGAGGACGCAAGGCTTTCCGGGGGAACCAGAAGGGCATTGGGGTGGAGAAACAGGAGAGGGAGAACCGCGATCGGGTAACCAGGGTGACCCGCGCAGAGGGGAACCAGGCGCCCGCGACGGGTACCTGGGCATGCAGGGTACACCAGCCGGGGCGGCACCGGCTGCTGATAGGAGAGTGGAGGTGGCATAGGGCCCAGGGGGCTGCGGCTGTGCTCATTAACCCAAGCAGGTGTTTGTCGGCTCTTCCGTAGATGGTACCCAACACAGTCGACCATATTACGAACGAGGTTGAGTCGGGGCCTCCCAACCACGTGGCCTCAGACGTATAGTCCCACTTCGGTCTGCAAAACGACAACAAACCTGTCCGGGCAACAGAGGATCGTTGTGGTCTGGCACTACCGAATACGTGGGAAACGCCGCTGGCTTGTCATGTTTCTCTTGATTCGCCTCTGCACGGAGGCGGGCTCCAGCACCCGAGTTTCAGCTGCGCTGGGCAATCGGGGACGGTGGATCTGTAATCAGAACATCAGACGCTGAGCAGGGGACCCCATGGCCGGATCCCAGGAAACATTCTGAGGTTCAGGAGTATATCCAAATACAAATCAGAATTGGATAGTCCCGCGCCTGTCCATCAAGAAGCTTTGGCGCTGCGGAACGGCCCCGTTCTGCAATGCCCGTTGCCTGTTGGGTACTCTGGGCTGGCTGTGAAAAAATGTTAACGAAGTTTTTCCACTTGTCGGCAAAGCTTTTGAATTCTCGGCTTGTAAAACTGGCCTGCCGTTTTTGTCATGGTTTTTCCCTGCAGCCTGACCGGGGTCCCAAAAGGGAGAAGTGTTTCCGCAGCTTGCGGATCACCATCTTCCGACGTGAGGATGTCAGCAAATCCACTTCGAACCAGTTGGAGTACTGAGTCGACCATGACAAGGTAGTGGGTTACCACGCCACTCTCGAAAATGTCCGGCAGCCAGCGAGGACCGGCAAAGCAGGGGCGGGCTGTTTCAGCAGGGGCTGTCGCTGCTGTGCGTCGCAAGACTGTTGCACGTGGAGCAGGCAGAAACACGTCTCGGATATATTATGGCCATTCCAGGCCATAGAATTGGCACAGGAGCGTGGGCAAGCGTTGCATCGACCTCCCATGGTGTTCCGCTGTGTTAGCCTGCACAAAAGTAAAAAGCCAAACAGGAGGACGGGACCACCACAACTTAATGTCCCCTTACGATAACGCCATCCTGGAGCACCATTCGTTCGCGGACCATGAAGAAAGGCTGTGCTTCAGATGGCGCGGCGGAGCCTTTGGTTGGCCACCCTGCATTTTTTAATCACCGATGCAAGCTGCGCAAGGACGGATCGGCCACGGTGTGCACGGCCAAAACCTTAGCTGCTTGGTGGAATAAAGTAACGCCCAGTAAGAGCAAGTCCTCTGTTTCGTATGGGTGGCGAGCGCAGGAGGTACGCGGGGCTCCGCGACAGGGTGTCCGCAATGTGCATCTCGGTGGCCCTTCTTGTAGAATTATGCAAAGTCGAAGCGCTGGAGCTGCAGCATCAATACTCTGCACCAGGAACAGGGGCAGCGTGAATACGGCTTGTTTCAGGATAGTCACCATGGCTGGTGGTCCGTTTCACCGAAAATCTGCTGCCGAACAGGAAGTCCTCCTTGAACTTGGAGCGGCAAACACCACCGCGAGCAGCTCCTTCTCGATCCTCGCTTACCGCTGCAGGTGTCCGTCATGGTGCGGTAGGATTGGAGACGGGATGCCAGACGATCCATCGACAGACTGAAGCATGCCCGGCACCCAACCCGAAACTGGAAGCGTCACAGGTGACGGTTGATGGGGCGACCCACGTCGAAGAAACCGCAACGTCGGAGTGCTAATCAGTTGGCACTTGAGCGGTCAAAAGCCCTGCTGGTGATATGGGGAGTCCAGGCCCAGGCGATATCCATTTTTGTCAGCTGCCGCAGGGGAGCAATCCAGCTCACTGAGTATTGGTATAAACTGCCAAGGTAGTTCACCATGCCAAGAAATCGTTGCAGACCTGGCACGTACGTGGGGCTGCCATTTCGGAGATGGCAAGCGCCTTCAAGGGGTCGGCTTTAGTCCGTTAGGGGGTGAAAACAAGTCCAACATACTTACCTCTTAGACACGAAACGCACTAATTCTTCTTGGGAATCAGCTTCAGGTTCGCCTGTCGCGCGCGATCAGGACGCGGCGAGGTTCAGTCGTGCTCGCAAGGATCCTTCCCGTAAACCAGGAGATCATCCACGATGATGGCACATGGGCAGGTGCGCGAATTATTGCTCCAACGTCTGCTAAGGGGGGGGAAGGGGGGAACACCTCGCTAGCAGAATTGATGCCGAATGGCATTCGCAGTAACTGAATCTGCCGAAGACGGTGGTGGCGAAGGTCGTCATGTCGAAGACGCTTTGTCCACGGGACCTGCCAAAACAGTTCTTAGCGTCTAGGCACCGCAATGACCCCTCCGATACCTGTCACAATGGCGTAACCTTCTCTGCCAAATTAGATACTGGCGCGAGAGTCAATGTTTTGTCCGATGAATCTTTTCAACAAGATAAGGAAGTAATGAGCCTCTGGTTGTTGACGATTGCTACCCTGCACGCCTATGGTGGAGAGATTCTAAGGCCTTGCGGGATGGGCCACTTTAGACTTGCTGCTGGCAAAAGGCCACAAGAAACCTGGTTTTCTCTATTTTTGAACCTGACTGTGTAACCCTGTTTGGCAACCGTGGTGCGTGCCAGGATCTAGGGCCTGGTCTCCTTTGACCGCACTGTCCACAAAGTGCAACTCTCGTTTGACCCCGGTTGCTGAATACCAGGACCTGTTCGACGATGACCTGGGGAAAGTTACCAGTGTCATACCATAAAACCATCTACAACATCCATGTGTGGTAATCGTCAGTAATCTTGTGTCCACATCTGTTCCTCTATTTCCTGCTCACTATTGAGGGACTCTCATACAATTCCGTTGAATTGCTTGCACCTTCTCTATTTTCACATAGCTCTACCCATATCACCTCAATGGACAAAACCATCCAGATTCTCCACTCTGAGTGCCAACAACATAATTTCCCTGATTAATAGAGCAATTCCCCATCTTTTAGGCCCATAGAAACACGGAAAACATTGGAGCTGCTAGTCAAGTCCCTGTCACAACCATATTTCCAGAATGACCACAACATTCTTAGTCCCCAACAGCGATTATCTGGGCTCTAAGTTCATCTACTTTGCCCACAATACTCCTTGCATTGGGAATGAACATACATCCACCCATCAGTTTCACTATATTAAACTTCACCTCCCTCTGTCTGTCCATTCCTTTGAAACTTCTTATCCTCAATCTTCCACCTTCCCTCACCCCCCCCTCTCCAGTTTAGCCCTCTTGGTAACACTAGTGCACCTCCCTGCAAACATATTGATCCCCTCCATTTCAGATACAAACTATCCCTCTTGTAGAGGTGTGACGTCTGCCCCAGAAGAGATGCCAATGGCTGAAAGATCTGAATCTGAATCTCTGCCCCTGCACCACGTCCTGAGCCATAACATTAACTTGTACCTTTCTTCCTATTCCTACCTTCACTAATCATGGCACAAACAACGGGAGGAATCTGGATATGACGAGCCCAGCGAGCCTTGATAAAGATCTGTGTGTGTTTCTCTGGCCACAGGTGAGTTTAGTGGAAGGGTTGAGAGTTGTTAATGTAGTGGAGACTCATGGTCAGTGGTAGGGAAAGTATCAGACCTCCTCATCCCTTGTCCTACCCATCCCATTTGTGCCAAAGTGCCCACCGCCTTCTGGCTTTTCACCTTCATCCTTGAGAATGTCCCCACAGCTGCTGGGAGACATTCCTGGACCCTGGCACCAGGGAGGCAACACACCATCCTGGAGTCTGGTTTGCTGCCACTTGAATCACCAGTCTGACCCCCAAATATTCTGGGGTTTGAATGGAATGGAATGCTGGCTGGAGAAAGGGGTTTGTGGTGGGACTGAAGCACACAGGCTTAGGGATTCAAAGTGAGTGTTCCAGTTGTGGGGGAAATTCTGGCCCATCCAGTCCTGGATGTCCCACGTGTAGTCTGGAATGTTGGAGACTATGGAGGGGTCGAGGAGGTGCTAGCGAGTCGAGCTGGTGTCCCACAGTCAACATGTGGAAGCAACGGTGAAACTTCATCTGATGTCACCGAGGGGCAAACAGCGTGAGGATGAGAAATAGGAGGGGTCCATGGTATAGATTGTCAGGAGGGTGTCCTGAGGAACTGAGCCAGAGCGTGAAGTGAAGACATTGTGCGGGTAGTTCTCAGGCTGCGACTGGATCGATAAGTCAAGTGCAGTTTCCACCCACCTGGACTGTGGTGGGGAGATGAGAGTTGGGGAGGATGGTGTGGACAACCATGTCACACTGCTCACCTGGGGACATTTCTGACTGAAAACGGGACCATGTTGGTGCAGGGGAGGTGGAGGGAGGGAGCTAATGGGAGAGGCTCACAAATGGAGCTCCAGCAAGGATGGGGTGGATTTGTGGGACGTGGAGAGGATGAAAGCGAGATTGACAATGGGGTGGGGTTTTACACAGACAATGATGAAGTAAAGCAAGGCGATTGTGACCGGTGAAGAGAAAGCACTTACTCTGTGTGGAAACAGGTCGAAGCAGGAAAACACAGAAACCGAACATCAAAACCAGCTGGCAAACTGCTGCAGACAAACCTCGGCCTCATTTTGTGGATTCCCTGTGGCGGAAATAACATAGAATTTTAGACTGAGCCAGTTTTGTGACACATATCTTCAGTGGCATTTGGAGCCCACGTTGATAGCTCACGGAAGGTGGCAGCGCAAGTCGTTAGGGTGGTGAAGAAGGCGTATGGTATCGGCTTGCCTTCAAAGCTAAAAGGCCTGTGAATGTAAGAGTGAGAAGAGTCTCTTTTGTATCTAAAGATATAACTTCAATTGCAATACTTCTGTTCTGGTGCTGCTCACTGGTGGTCAAAGGCTGGATTATAAGGACAGGAACATTGCCCCATCTCCCACACACTATACTGTGCTGAGGGGTTAAGCAATGATATTCAAAGTGTGGTCCATCAGGGCATGTTGCCACTGTCCTGACCCACTCCAGACTGCAGGAAAACGTGCTGAGGGACTGCACTGAAGCTTGGTTGCAACCAACAATACAAACTCTGTGGGGGAGGACCACAGTCTAGGGACCTTCTCCTGCAGGACATTGGAGGATGAGTCGGTGAGGGAACACCCCTCATGCAAGGGAAGGGAAATCACCACAGGGACCTACTCCTGCTGGACATTGAGGGATGAGTCTGTGGAAACACCCCTCATACAAGGGAAGGGATCTCACCACAGGGACCTTCTCCTGCTGGACATTGAGGGCTGAGTCTGGTGGGAACACCCCCCTCATGCAAGGGAAGGGATATCACCACAGGGACCTTCTCCTGCTGGACATTGAGGGAATGAGTCTGGTGGGAACACCCCCTCATGCAAGGGAAGGATATCACCACAGGGACCTACTCCTGCTGGACATTGAGGGATGAGTCTGGTGGGAACACCCCTCATACAAGGGAAGGGATCTCACCACAGGGGGCCACGTGAGTGTTAAGGGTGTTATTGTAAAGATAAATGCTAAATACTATTGAGTATGACACTATTGAATGTAGAGGCACTGAAAGTGTCTGAAGATGTGTTTATGTTGTTTTAGATTTGTATAAAACAAGGAACTGCAGATTTACCGAGGAAGGACACAGAATAATGGAGTAACTCAGCAGGTCAGGCAGCATCCCTGGAGAACATGGCTAGCTGAGGTTTTGGCTCAGGACTGTTTTGTTCAAAAATAGTTTGTAAATTGTATTTATTCTGCCTAAAGTTTATTTTTTAAATGTAAAGGAAATGTGAGGTTAGAAGGGCTCAAGGTGTAATGATTGTGTTTTCCAAGCTCATTCAGAAGATTATATAGATCTGACAGATCCCAAGAACAGTGAGGGATTCTGCGTTTCCCCGTATCACATTCAGGACCTGAAGCAAAATTCACAGCAATGGTTAAGGCTGCATTAAGAGCTTTTATGCAATTTAACCACAATGATTCGTCTATTTTTGAGCTCAGGGCTGTTTTACTTCCTGATTTTCTCTCAACTAAGGGGAGAGGGAGGCAACTGTGGCTGACAAGAGAAGTTAGGGATAGAATAAAACTAAAAGAAAAGATGTATAACACAGCAAAGAGTAGCCGGAAGCCAGAGGATTGGGAAACTTTCATAGGACAACAGAAGGAAACAAAACGGCAATACGGGCTGAACAGATGAGGTACGAAGGGAAGCTGGCCAGGAAATATAAAGAAGGACAGTAACAGCTTCTTTAGATATATTAAGAGGAAAAGAGTAGCAAAGTCAAATGTGGGTCCCTTGAAGGCAGACACGGGTGAAATTATTATGGGTAACAAGGAAATGGCAGAAGAGTTGAACAGGTACTTCGGATCTTTCACTAAGGAAGGCACAAACAATCTCCCAGATGTACTGGAGGACAGAGGATCTAAGGGGGTAGAGGAATTGAAAGTAATTTTCATTAGGCATGAAATAGTATTGGGTAGGCTAATGGGACTTAAGGATGATAAATCCCCTGGGCCTGATGGTCTGCATCCCAGGGTCGTCAGGGGGGTGGCTCGAGAAATAGAGGAAGCATTGGTGAACATTTTCCAATGTTCAATAGATTCAGGATCAGTTTATGTGGATTGGAGGATAGCTAATTTCATCCCACTTTTCAAGAAAGGAGCGAGAGAGAAAACGGGGAATTACAGACCAGTTAGCCTGACTTTGATGGTGCGAAAGATACTGGAATCAATTATTAATGAAGTAATAATGGGGCATTTGGATAGCAGGTAAAAGGATTAGTCCAAGTCAACATGGATTTATGAAAGGGAAATCATGCTTGACTAATCTTCTGGAATTTTTGAGAGGATGTGACAAGTAAAATGGATGAAGGGGTGCCAGTGGATGTAGTGTATCTAGACTTTCAGAAAGCCTTTGATAAGGTCACGCACGGAGAACTGGTGACTAAAATTAGAGCACATGGTATTGGGGGTAGGGTGTTGACATGGATAGAACATTGGTTGGCAGACAGAAACAAAGAGTAGGAGTGAACGGGTCCTTTTCAGAATCGCAGGCAGTGGCGAGTGGAGTGCCACAAGACTCGGTGTTTGGGCCGCACTGGTTACCATATATATTAATGATTTGGAAGAGGGAATTAGGAGCAACACTAGCAAGTTGCGGATGACACAAAGCTGGGTGGTAGTGCGAACTGTGAATAAGATGTTAGGAGGTTGCAGGGTGACCTGGACAGGTTGAGTGAGTGGGCAGATGCGTGGCAGATGCAGTATAATATAGATAAATGTGAGGTTATCCACTTTGGCGGCAAAACAAGGGGTAGATTATTATCTCAATGGGTTAGGTTAGGTAAGTGGGGAGGTACAGCGAGACCTGGGTGTCCTTGTACACCGGTCACTGAAAGTTGGCGTGCAGGTACAGCAGGCAGTGAAGAACGTTCATGGAATATTGGCCTTCATAACAAGAGGATTTCAGTATTGGAGTAAAGAGGTTCTTCTGCAGTTGTATAGGGCTCTGGTGAGACCACATCTGGAGTATTGTGTACAGTTTGGTCTCCTAAGTTTGAGGAAAGACATCCTTGTGATTGAGGCAGTACAGCATAGGTTCACGAGATTGATCCTGGTATGGCGGACTGTCATATGAGGAAAGTTTGAAAAGACTAGACTCGTATTCACTGGAGTTTAGAAGGATATGGGGAGATCTTATAGAAACATATAACATTATAAAAGGACTGGACAGGCTAAATGCTGGAAAAAATGTTCCCAATGTTGGGTGAGTCCAGAAACAAGGGCCACATTCTTAGAATAAAGGGGAAGACTGAGGTGAGAAAAAACGTATTCACCCAGAGAGTTGTGAATTTGTGGAATTCCCTGCCACAAAGGGCAGTGGAGGCACTGGATGGATTCAAGAGAGAGTTAGAAAGAGCTCTAGGGCTAGTGGAATCAAGGGAGAAGGCTGGCACGGGTTATTGATTGGGGACGATCAGCCATGGCGGTGCTGGCTCGAAGGGCTGAATGGCCTCCTCCTGCATCTATTATCTATGTTTCTAAATTTCACAACATGTCAATAGGCAGCAGAGTGTGAAGGGCAAAGAAAAGATCAACCCATCACAAACCTTATGTATGAAAAGACAGGACCATTTCCCACCCCAACCAACACTTCACCCACTCACAGCCCGACCTCAGTCTGCAAAGACTGGGCCCTTCTACACCCACCCCCCTCCAATCACCACTTCACACACAATTACTCACACCCTCCTTGCTGAACAACATCACTTCATCAACAATAAAAAATAGAGGAGATGGAGAGGCTTTTCAGAAGACAGAAAAGCCGGAAATCTCCAGGACCTGACAATGTTTCCCCTCTACTCTCAAGCTCTGTGCCAAACAACTGCACCGGTCTATACGGACAAGTTTAACCAGTCCCTGCAAACATGTACTGTCCCTGCCTGATTCAAAGTCTCCACTAATGTCCCTGTACCCAAACAGGTAAGGATTATTTGTCTTAATGACTACAGGCCTGTCGCACTGACCTCTGTAGTCATGAAGACCCTTGAAAGGCTTGTGCTGGCCAAGCTGAAAAATATCACAAACTTCTGCAGTTAGCAGATCGGGCAATAGATCAGTGGATGATGCAGTCAACCTGGGCCTGCACTTCATCCTACAGCACCTAGACTGCCAGGGGAACCTATGCGAGGATCCTGTTTGCTGATTTTTAGCTCTGCATTCAACACCATTGTGCCAGATCTACTACACTCCAAACTCTCCGAGTTGACTGTGCCTGAATCCCACTGTCGGAGGATCACCAGCTTCCTGACACACAGGAAGCAGCATGTGAGGCTGGGAAAGCACATCTCAGACCCGCAAACACTCAGCATAGGAGCACCGCAAGGCTGCGTACTATCCCAGGGTACTTAAGGAAATGGTTCTAGAAATCGTGGATGCATTGGTGATAATTTTCCAATGTTCTATAGACTCAGGATCAGTTCCTGTGGATTGGAGGGTAGCTAATGTTATCCCACTTTTTAAGAAAGGCGGGAGAGAGAAAACATGGAATTATATCAGTTAGCCTGACATAGGTGGTGGGGAAGATGCTGGAGTCAATTATAAAAGATGAGATAGCCAAACATTTGGATAGCAGTAACAGGATCAGTCCGAGTCAGCATGGATTTTGATGGGGAAATCATGCTTGACTAATCATCTGGAATTTTTTGAAGATGTAACTAGGAAAATGGACAAGGGAGAGCCAGTGGATGTAGTGAACCTGGACTTTCAGAAAGCATTTGATAAGGTCCCACATAGGAGATTAGTGGGCAAAATTAGGTATTGGGGGTAGAGTGCTAACATGGATAGAGAAGTGGTTGGCGGACAGGAAACAAAGAGTAGGGATTAACGGGTCCCTTTCAGAATGGCAGGCGGTGACTAGTTGAGTACCGCAAGGCTCGGTGCTGGGACCGCAGCTATTTACAATATACATCAATGATTTGGATGAAGGGATTCAAAGTAACATTAGCAAATTTGCAGATGACACAAAGCTGGGTGGCAGTGTGAACTGTGAGGGGGATGCTATGGGAATGCAGGGTGACTTGGACAGGTTGGGGGAGTGGGCAGATGCATGGCAGATGAAGTTTAATGCAGATAAATGTGAGGTTATCCACTTTGGTAGCAAAAACAGGAAGGCATATTACTTACTAAATGGTGTCAAGTTGGGAAAAGGTGAAGTACAATGGGATCTGGGGGTCCTTGTTCATCAGTCTATGAAAGTAAGCATGCAGGTACAGCAGGCAGTGAAGAAAGTGAATGGCATGTTGCCTTTATAACAAGAGGAATCGAATATAGGAGCAAAGAGGTCCTTCTGCAGTTGACAGAGCCCTAGTGAGACCTGGAGTATTGTGTGCAGTTTTGGTCCCCTAATTTGAGGAAGGACATTCTTGCTATTGAGTGAGTGCAGCGTAGGTTTACAAGGTTAATTCCCGGGATGGCGGGACTGTCATATGCTGAGAGAATGGAGCAGCTGGGCTTGTACACTCTGGAGTTTAGAAGGATGAGGGGATCTTATTGAAACATATAAGATTGTTAAGCGTTTGGACACGCTAGAGGCAGGAAACATGTTCCTGATGTTGGGGGAGTCACAGGAGAACCAGGAGCCACAGTTTAAGAATAAAGAGTAAGCCATTTAGAACGGAGACGAGGAAGCACTTTTTCTCACAGTGGTGAGTCTGTGAAATTCTCTGCCTCAGAGGGCAGTGGAGGAAAGTTTTCTGGATGCTTTCAAGAGAAAGCTAGAGAGGGCTCCTAAAAATAGCGGAGTCAGAGGACATGGGGACAAGGCAGGAACGGGTACTGAATGGGGATGATCAGCCGTGATCACATTGAATGGCGGTGCTGGCTCGAAGGGCCGAATGGACTCTACTCCTGCACCTATTGTCTATTGTCTATTGACTGAGATCACCTGGAAATCTCTTTGCATCCTTTTTGCTTCTCCTAATTACTCTCAGTTTCATGGCATCAAACTTAGAAATATTAAATGTACTTCCTTGTCAAAATCATTAATGTACTTGGAAAATAACCGGCTCAAGCGATGGTTTCAACGATGGCTCATTAGTCACCATGTGCCACCCAAAAGAAGTCTCGGTTCCTAGCCTGCTAAAGAATTGTCAATCCATCCCAGTTGAACATTGCCAAATCCACATATTTTAATATTCCTTGTTGCATGGCTTTATCAAAGACCTTCTGAAAATGCAAACACACCCACTTCTTCTCCCTGAAGCCAAAAAACAAAACAAATTCCTGGAGGAACTCAGCTGCTCCGGCAGCATCTGTGGAGGAAAATTATTAATACAGCAATTTCTTTTTTTTTCAGGATCAAAAACATTGTTTTGGAAAACAGAAACAACAACAAGGTTATATATTGAAATATTTTCATACAGCAGGTAGGAAACAGGAAATTTGAAATGTGGGAAAGAATAAAGTGCATTTGAATAGTCAAGAGAAACGCCGCTATTTTAGATTTTAATCAGTCGGATGTAGCAAAAATAATGACATTTGTTCCCTTTTTAGTGAAGACACCATCATTGTAATAGGTGAACACATTTCACAATAACATTTGAAGAAGTACATCAGTTTTGCAAACTACATTTCAATCATTTAATCCCCTTCATTTAATCCACTATTACCAATGAAGAATAATGTCTGACGTTTACTGACCTTCTGCAGAGGAACTTGTGTGGAATTCTGGAGAAGCAGCAACGTGGCTTTGAGCCCAGCACAGGACAAGCTGAGGTTCCCTCACACTGCACAGTAACCGACTGCCTCTTGACAAACTAAATGACACTCCCCCTCCAGCTCAGGGTTCCGGTACCACTGGTGTTGATACAAATGGGTTAAGATACAGAATTATACAACAAATAAAGATTCCATCTGGAATCGAACTTGCACCTTTGCGATTTTGAACATTTCGAATGGATCTCAAATGGGAGAGCTCCAGGTGCTTTGCTGCATCCTGCTGGGTCTGATGTTCCACGAGAGAGTACATGTAATCCAGGGAGGTCCTGCCATTTCATGATAAAAAAACCTCCATAGAGGGTTGGGTTCATTAAACATGCTGGCAATTCCATTGCACCCATTAGGGTAAACTGAACCATTCCCGGAGAGATGATTGGCCCTGGTGAAAGGAGAAAGAACATACTGTTTCCTCACTTGCCTCTTCATGGGAAGGAGCCCACAGATTTCACCATGGGAAGCTTTCACTGTCCTAATGAATGCCCACCATTATTGGTCAGCTGAGCAAAATCTCGAATGACATTTAAAGAAGCAAGAGTACAGAGTGTACACTGGGTGTGGACCTCAGCATCCATCATTGGGAATGGCTTGGTCACACGGCCACTCACTGAGATGGCCGAACCCTGAAGGATGTGTCTGCCAGGCTCTTTCTACAGCAGGTAGAGAATGAGCCAACACAAGGGATTGACCTACTTGACCTCCTCCTCTCCTGTCCACCTGCAACAGGTGAATCTGTTGACCATGGCTTTGGCAGAAATTAGAAGACCATTGCACAGTTCTCATTGGGGACAATGTTTTGTCATTACACCAAAGTCATCCCATATTGCTCTGACTGGCACAACAGTTTTTGATGTCATCTTCCCAAAGGAGCTGCAGAGGCTGAGACATTGACTATGTTCAAGATAGAGGATGATTGACTATAAACTCAACAGGTCAGGAGACGTGGGGAAAGTGGGCAGGTGGTGTTGAGACCAATATTGGATCAGCTGTATGGGCCTGACAAATTGTGCTCCCTCAGACTTTCTTCCTTCAAGTGCAGGAGGCTGAGATGTAGTTGAATTATTGAGGGGAATAGATAGGCTGAAGAACAGAGCCTTTTACCCAGTGTGGGGGCATCAAGAACCAGAGGACACGGGTTTGAGGTGAGATGATAAGGTTTAATCTGAACACAATGGGCATCCTTCACATTCAAAGGATAAAGGATTCCAACAAGAGGAGTTGAGTATAGAAGCAAATAGGTCCTTCTGCAGTTGTACAGGGCCCTAGTGAGACCACACCTGGAATATTGTGTGCAGTTTTGGTCCCCTAATTTGAGGAAGGACATTCTTGCTATTGAGGGAGTGCAGCGTAGGTATACAAGGATAATTCCCAGGATGGCAGGACTGTCATATACTGAGAGAATGGAGCTACAGGGCTTGTACACTCTGGAGTTTAGAAGAATGAGAGGGGATCATTGAAATGTATAAGATTATTAAGGGTTTGGACACACTAGAGGCAGGAAACATGTTCCTGATGTTGGGAGTGTCCAGAACCAGGGACCACAGTTTAAGAATAAGGGGCAAGACATTTAGAACAGAGATGAGGAAAACCTTTTTCACACAGAGGGTTGTGAATATGTGGAATTCTCTGCCTCAGAGGGTGGTGGAGGCCGGTTCGCTGGATGCTTTCAAGAGAGAGCTAGATAGGACTCTTGAAGATAGTAGTCAGGGGATATGGGGAGAAGGCAGGAACGGGGAACTGATTGTGGATGATCAGCCGTGATCACATTGAATGGCGGTGCTGGCTTGAAGGGCCGTACGGCCACTACTCCTGCACCTATTGTCTATAAAGGGTAGTAGGTATAGAAACATAGAAATTAGGTGCAGGAGTAGGCCATTCGGCCCTTCGAGCCTGCACCGCCATTCAATATGATCATCCAACTCAGTATCCCGTACCTGCCTTCTCTCCATACCCTCTGATCCCTTTAGCCACAAGGGCCACATCTAACTCCCTCTTAAATATAGTCAATGAACTGGCCTCAACTACCCTCTGCGGCAGTGAGTTCCAGAGACTCACCACTCTCTGTGTGAAAAAAGTCGTTCTCATCTCGGTCTTAAAGGATTTCCCCCTTATCCTTAAACTGTGACCCCTTGTCCTGGACTTCCCTAACATCGGGAACAATCTTCCTGCATCTAGCCTGTCCAACCCCTTAAGAATTTTGTAAGTTTCTATAAGATCCCCTCTCAATCTCCTATATTCTAGAGAGTCTTATCCAGTCTTTCTTCATAAGACAGTCCTGACATCCCAGGAATCAGGCTGGTGAACCTTCTCTGCACTCCCTCTATGGCAAGAATGTCCTTCCTCAGATTTGGAGACCAAAACTGTACACAATACTCCATGTGTGGTCTCACCAAGACCCTGTACAACTGAAGTAGAACCTCCCTGCTCCTATACTCCTTTTGCTATGAAAGCTAACATACCATTCGCTTTCTTCACTGCCTGCTGCACCTGCATGCCTACTTTCAAAGACTGGTGTACCATGACACCCAGGTCTCGCTGCATCTCCCCTTTTCCTAATCGGCCACCATTCAAATAATAGTCTAATTTCCTGTTTTTGCCACCAAAGTGGATAACCTCACATTTATCCACATTATACTGCATCTGCCAAACATTTGCCCACTCACCCAGCCTATCCAAGTCATCCTGCAGTCTCCTAGCATCCTCCTCACAGCTAACACTGGCCCCCAGCTTCGTGTCATCCACAAACTTGGAGATATTGCCTTCAATTCCCTCATCCAGATCATTAATATATATTGTAAATAGCTGGGGTCCCAGCACTGAGCCTTGCGGTACCCCACTAGTCACTGCCTGCCATTGTGAAAAGGACCGTTTACTCCTACCCTTTGCTTCCTGTTTGCCAGCGAGTTCTCTATCCACATCAATACTGATCAATATATGTGATGAGCTGCCAGAGGAGGTAGTTGAAACAAGTATTAGCATTTCAATTAAAAGACACTTGAACAGGTAGATGGAATGGAAAGGTTTAGAGGGATATGGGGCAAATGGAACAAAGTTTGATGAGGAAACGATGAGGAAACGACGTCAGCATGGATGAGTTGCAGCTGTTTCTGTGCTGTACGACTCTGTGGTTCCCTGACTCTGAGTCCTGATATCTGTGTGAGAGCATCTTCACCAACAGTATTGCAGAACTTCAAGAAGGCAGCTCACCACCACCTTCTCCAAGGCAGTTAGTGATGGATAATAAATATTGACTTTGATGCTGATATTAGTAAAAACTAATTGGAATAAATCTTCTCTTTTGAACTATACTGTAGATTATCTGCCACAATTATCCCAATCACTGACAAAGATACTCGAGCTTCTCTGTCTTTTAGTTACTATTATAATAAATGCATCCTTAGCACACATGCCCCATGTTCTGCTTCACATATTTAAACAAAAATATATATAAATAGAATTATAAGAAATTACTTTTAACTGTAAAGGGTAAATAGAGAAGTTGTTTCTGAAGATAACATCAGCGTAAAAGAGGAAGGATCTGTGTTAGGCCCTGTTTACACTTCTGCTGTGAAAGTCAGCAAGTGCCCCAACGGAGACATTTGCACCAGATAAAACACGGGATGATCCCAGTGTTTAGAATGTGAGAGTGACGGACAGTGTGAGTTGGAGGGGGAGATGAGATGAATTACGAAGAGAAAGATTCAGGAACTGGGAAAAAATATCAAAACAGAGGGTGAGCAGCAATAAAATTGAATTGTATTTCTCTTCAGAATTCACAGAATATGGGGGAAATGATTTGTTAACCCGGATTAAGGAAGGAGCTTGATTAGATTTCTTCTCACGATGCTGACAAGACTAACTGCTGAGCTGATGACGAGGTGCCCTTTCCGATTCCTTCCAGATTGTTTGCTTAGAAATCAATTGTTTAGGATGTGGGCCTCACTGCTCAGGCTTCCATTTTTAGCCCATGAGGATGTGAACATCCTTACGTAGCCAGTGAATGATGCTCCCACAGTGCTCTTGATGGGAATGAAGGAACAGCAATGGATTTCCAAGTCATGACAGGAGAGGCACCCACAGCGTGTGGAGATCCCATGGGCCTGTTGCCATCGTCTTTCTTGGTTAATGGGATCACTGATGTGAGAGGTGTTATTGAAGTAGCCTTGGCAATGAACATTGAGACACCTTGCGGTGGTAGATTGAGACCGAAGACACAAGTGTTGGAAACAAAGAAGATTACAGTAGTAGATGGGGACATGCTATGTCCTGGATGATGTCGTGCTACTTCAGTATCGCTGGAGTAACGTTCATCACGGCATTGCACCCTCCTGAATTGGGCCTTGCCGCTGATGGAGAGGTGTTACCATATAACCATATAACAATTACAGCACGGAAACAGGCCCTCTCGGCCCTTCCAGTGCGTGCCGACCATTTGTGTTCCCCTAGTCCCTGCACTCAGACCATACCCCTCCATTCCCTTCACGTCCATATACCTATCCACTTTACTCTTAAATGTTCAAATCGATCCTGCCTCCACCACTTCTGCTGGAAGCTCATTCCACACAGCCACCACCCTCTGAGTAAAGAAGTTCCCCCTCACGTTACCCCGAAACTTCTGTCCCTTAATTCTCATGTCATGCCCTCTTGTTTGAATCTTCCCTCCCTCAATGGGAAAAAACGTATCCACGTCAACTCTGTCTATCCCTTTCATCATTTTAAAGACCTCAATCAAGTCCCCCCTTAACCTTCTGCGCTCCAAAGAATAAAGACCTAACTTGTTCAACCTTTCTCTGTAACATAGTTGCTGGAACCCTGGCAACCCAGGTGTTGTGGTGTCAGGAATTGCTTGCCCCATGTTGGAAACATAGAAACATAGAAATTAGGTGCAGGAGCAGGCCATTCGGCCCTTCGAGCCTGCACCGCCATTCAATATGATCATGGCTGATCATCCAACTCAGTATCCTGTACCTGCCTTCTCTCCATACCCACTGATCCCTTTAGCCACAAGGGCCACATCTTAAATATAGCCAATGAACTGGCCTCAACTACCTTCTGTGGCAGAGAGTTCCACAGACTCACCACTCTCTGTGTGAAAAATGATTTTCTCATCTCAGTCCTAAAAGACTTCCCCCTCATCCTTAAACTGTGACCCCTTGTCCTGGACATCCCCAACATCGGGAACAATCTTCCTGCATCTAGCCTGTCCAACCCCTTAAGAATTTTGTAAGTCTCTATGAGATCCCCCCTCAATCTTCTATATTCCAGCGAGTACAAGCCGAGTCTATCCAGTCTTTCCTCATATGGAAGTCCTGCCAACCCAGGAATCAGTCTGGTGAACCTTCTCTGTACTCCCTCTATGGCAAGAATGTCTTTCCTCAGATTAGGAGACCAAAACTGTACGCAATACTCGAGGTGTGGCCTCACCAAGACCCTGTACAACTGCAGTAGAACCTCCCTGCTCTTGTACTCAAATCCTTTTGCTGTGAATGCCAACATACCATTTGCTTTCTTCACTGCCTGCTGCACCTGCATGCCTACTTTCAATGACTGGTGTACCATGACACCCAGGTCTCGTTGCATCTCCCCTTTTCCTAATCGGCCACCATTCAGATAATAGTCTACTTTCCTGTTTTTGCCACCAAAGTGGATAACCTCACATTTATCCACATTATACTGCATCTGCCATGATAACAAGAAATGAACCACCTTTCCTTTATCGATACTGCTTCTTAATGCTGCAACTCCCTACATAGTATAACTGTGGGAGTACTTTCACCGGAAGGAATGGAAAGGTTTAGGAAAGCAATCTACCACTGTCTTGAGTACAATTCACAATGGGGCCTGAGGGCCTGTTTCCGTGCTGTAATTGTTATATGGTTATATAGGTAGATGGGACTAGGAGAAAACAAATGGTCGGCACGGACTGGAAGGGCCGAGAGAGCCTGTTTCCGTGCTGTAATTGTTATATGGGTATATGGGGGGAAACCACTAACCTTGACATTGATGCTCAAATTGTCGAGAATAACTGAATGAGTAAAGAAATGCTACACAAGTGAAATCAAGTACACCTGGATTAATGATATTCAAATGCTTACAAATACTTTATAATTTTGGAGGTTCCACGACACTTGTAAAGGGAGCAGTGTCAATAGAACCTCTTCTCAATCTCTCTTAAATCCCCACTACCCAGCTTCCTAACAATCTCAACCTTTTCTTTACTTTTGTCAAAATCCACAGAGTGAAATTGCTCAGTTTAAAATTATCCAAGTTTCTCCTCTCCCTCTTGTGACTAACCTCATGTTCCCATATCTCATCTGACATAGAAACAGAGAAACATAGACAATAGGTGCAGGAGTAGGCCGTTCGCCCCTTCGAGCCAGCATCGCCATTCATTGTGATCATGGCTGATCATCCACAATCAGTAGCCTGTTCCTGCCTCTCCCCACATCCCTTGATTCCGCTAGCCCCTAGAGCTCTATCTAACTATCTTTTAAATTCATCCAGTAAAATGGCATCTACTGTCTTCTGTGACTGAAATCCTAACGGGAATCCCAAAATTCCCGGCCGCTCCACACTGCTGCTGTCTCCGTTAGCTGAATCCCACATTCATAGAAACATAGAACATAGGTGCAGGAGTAGGCCATTCGGCCCTTCGAGCCAGCACTGCCATTCAATATGATCATGGCTGATCATCCAGAATCAGTACCCCATTCCTGCTTTCTCCCCATACCCCTTGATTCCGTTAGCCCTAAGAGCTAAATCTAACTAATTCTAATTAGATCAAATAGAACAAGTTGTCCTCCAACTTTAGGCCATACGCAAGAAGAGAGGAAGAAGGCTGAAACATCTCATGGTCAAGTTGGGTTGCAAACCAACTCTCCCGAGCAGTCTCCTGCTGTGGGGCTGTACCTTGTGCCCTGCAGGCAGCACAGTTTGTTTACAAAACTATCCTTTTCAATTCAAAACTGATTACTGCATGTAGCCTACATTTCAATTACGTTCGAAGACTGGTCTTCATTTGTACTAATGGTTGCTTACCACTTAATAACTTACGAATAACTTTGTCGAACAACCTGTAAAATGTGTCATTGCATTGAACTGGGTCTGGAGTTGGGGCTGCAGAAAGGCAGGGAGCTGTCGGGGGAGGAGTGGGGTTCAAGCATTGAATGGTGGACCTCAGTCACCATGGCAATGGGTTTGTGTGAGAAACTGAAGCATTTAACTATTGCAAAAGTTTGTGGCTTTTATTTCCCTTAAAAATATATTGGGTAATATTCCTGAAAGCATTATCATTATTAATTTAAGTGTGTCCAACTGAGCTGCTCCGAGTCATGTTTTGGGGTCAGTGATATTCCAATGAGTTTGGATAGAATTTGGATAAAAGCAGTTTTGAAAATCTTCTAATATTTGTTTTTTTTGAACTGTCGATTTCATACAAAGCTGAAAAAATTGACGGCACAGTTCATACCAATCCACATATCAGCTCAATCATTATTTGCTCTTTGCTTCTAACATAACAGTGTACAGCCAAACTTTCACAGCTTTTGCAACAGTTACTGTTCTTTCTCAGAAATCTATTGATGCAAAGTCCCAGTGAACAAACATCACTTGCAAAATATATTCCATTTCACTCTGCCAGTTTTCCACACAAAGCCCTTGTAGACACTTAGTTCTCATACCTGGGATGTGAGGTTGCTACAAAGCCAGTACTTATTGCCCATCCCTAATTGCCCCCTGAACATAGTGGAGGCCGGGACCATCTCACAGGACAGTAAAGAGCCAACCACATTGCTATAGGCCTGGAGTCACGTGGATGCCAAATCAGGTGAGTTTTCCTCACCAGAAGGGCATTGTGACCCAGGTGGGTTTGCAGCAATCTGGTGCCTTCACAGTCAACATCATTGAATCTGGAACTTAATTCATGAATTAATTATTCATTTTTATTTCAATTCCCCAGATTCCAAAGCAGGATTTGGATTCATATTTCCAGATCGAGAATCAAGCCCTCTTCATATTGAATCACCAGAACTCGATCAACACTGTCGTCTCTATAGTCTCTCTATTAGTTTCTCATTGAGCTGTGCTTTCCCAAGGTAATACTCTTTGCAAACTGGAGGATAAATTGCTCCCAGTGTCTCAGTAAACAACTATGCATGCAGAATGGCCACAGTTTTTGTGTGTCCGATCTAGAAAATACATGCCCTTTCTGCAAGCACAAACCACACCCAGAAATGCTTGGTCACGTTAGCAGAGTGGCACACATAGACCCACAAACTGTTATAATTCTGTTCAATCCTAACAAATGGTTTTATAAAATGTAAAAGTGCTCAGGAATATGATTGATTTTCTAAATACAATCTGCTTGATCATTCATCATTAATCTCCGAATTGTATACGGGCTATGAACATATAAACAAACTGGGCTGGAGATGGCAAGGGAAGCTACAGTATGTGTCCACACTGCAGCATGTGGGAGTTAGTGGTCAGTCCAACTCTCTTCGGGATGTCCATGTCTGCACGAAAGGATTCTGCCTTCAATCGCTTGGGCTCTACATCAGTGATGTAGTCAACTATTTACAATATATATTCATGATTTAGATGATGGAATTAAAAGTAACACTAGCAAATTTGCAGATGACACAAAGCTGGGTGGCAGTATGACCTGCGAAGAGGATGTTACAGGTTGTGTGAGTGGCAGATGCATGGCAGATGCAGTATAATGTCGATAAATGTGAGAGTATCCATTATCGTGGCAAGAACAAGGAGGCAGATTATTATCTCAATGGTGTCAGATTAGGAAAAAGAGGAGCACAATGAGACCTGGGTGTCCTTGTACACCAGTCAATGAAAGTAAACATACAGGTACAGCAGGCAGCGAAGAAAGCTAATGGCATGTTGGCCTTCATAATGAGAAGATTTGAGTATAGGAGTAAAGAAATCCTTCTGTAGTTTTTTTTCCAGTCAAAAAATAAAGGGGAGGCCATTTAAAACTGAGATGGGAAAACACGTTTTCACTCAGAGAGTTGTGAATCTGTGAAATTCTCTGCCGCTGAAGGCAGTGGAGGCCAATTCACTGGACGTTTTCAAGAGAGTTAGATTTAGCTCTTAGGGCTAATGGAATCAAGGGGAATGGGGAGAAAGCAGGAATGGGGTACTGATTCTGGATGATCAGCCATGATCATATTGAATGGCGGTGCTGGCTCGAAGGGCCGAATGGCCTACTCCTGCACCTATGTTCTATGTTTCTATGAATGTGGGATTCAGCTAACAGAGACAGCAGCAGTGTGGAGTGGTCGGGAATTTTCGGATTCCCGTTAGGATTTCAGTCACAGAAGACAGTAGATGCCATTTTACTGGATGAATTTAAAAGATAGTTAGATAGAGCTCTAGGGGCTAACGGAATCAAGGAATATGGGGAGAGGCAGGAACAGGCTACTGATTGTGGATGATCAGCCATGATCACAATGAATGGCGATGTTGGCTCGAAGGGTCGATCAGCCTACTCCTGCACCTATTGTCTATGTTTCTCTGTTTCTATGTCAGGTGAGATATGGGAACATGAGGTTAGTCACAAGAGGGAGAGGAGAAACTTGGATAATTTTAAACTGAACAATTTCTCTCTGTGGATTTTGACAAAAGTAAAGAAAAGGTTGAGATTGTTAGGAAGCTGGGTAGTGGGGATTTAAGAGAGATTGAGAAGAGGTTCTATTGACACTGCTCCCTTTACAAGTGTCGTGGAACCTCCAAAATTATAAAGTATTTGTAAGTATTTGAATATCATTAATCCAGGTGTACTTGATTTCACTTGTGTAGCATTTCTTTACTCATTCAGTTATTCTGGGCAATTTGAGCATCAATGTCAAGGTTAGTGGTTTCCCCCCCCATTGTGAATTGTACTCAAGACAGTGGTAGATTGCTTTCCTAAACCTTTCCATTCCTTCCGGTGAAAGTACTCCCACAGTTATACTAGGTAGGGAGTTGCAGCATTAAGAAGCAGTATCGATAAAGGAAAGGTGGTTCATTTCTTGTTATCATGGGGCAAGATCCTGACAACTAGAAACAACTTCTCTATTCACCCTTTACATTTAAAAGTAATTCCGTATAATTCTATTTATGTTTTTTTTAAATACGTGAGAACAGAACATGGGGCATGTGTGCTGAGGATGCATTTATTATAAGGATAGTAGCTAACTATTGCATTGTTGGTGTCTTGACCAAAAAGTGTAATTTTTAATTTTTTTTTTGCTACTTTCCTCTGATTCCACTGCTACTGGTGCCGTAGCAACAACCTAGAGCTCAATGCTCTTAAGACAGTGGAATTGATTGTAGACTTTAGGAGAGCTCCCCCTCCCCTCACCCCACTCACCATCAACAACACCACAGTCACACTAGTGGAGTCTTTTAAGTTCCTGGGAACCATCATCTCCAAGGACCTTAAGTGGGGGGCTACCATCGACTCCACAGTCAAAAAGGCACAACAGAGGATGTACTTCCTGCGGCAGCTGAGGAAGCTCAATCTGCCACAGGCAATGATGGTCCAATTCTACACGGCCATCGTAGAGTCTGTCCTCACCTTCTCCATCATGGTCTGGTTTGGCTCAGCCACCAAGCACGGCACCTGGAGGCTGCAGCGAATCGTCCGATCAGCAGAGAAGATTATTGGCTGCAACCTTCCCTCCATTGATGAACTGTACACTGCAAGGGCCAGGAAGCGAGCGGACAAGATCATCTCTGACCCCTCTCACCCTGCCCACAAACTCTTTGAATCACTTCCCTCTGGAAGGCGACTCCGGACTGTCAAAGCTGCCACAGCCAGACATAAAAACAGCTTTTATCCACGAGTAGTTGCTCTACTCAACAGCCAAAAATCTGTAGCCTCCCTTTGATCTGGTATTTTGTTGGTTCACATGCTTGATCAATGGTGTTTTATCATTAATGTTTTATTACTATTAATCTTTAGTGTTTTCTGAGTCATTCGTAACTGTCACTGTATGTCATGTTGTTACTTGTGGGCGGAGCACCAAGGCAAATTCCTTGTATGTGAATACTTGGCCAATAAACTTACTTACTTAAAAAATAAAATAGTGGTGTTTCTCTCTACTAAATGACTGCTCTTTATTAATTAAAAAATATTTCAATCTCCAACCTGGTTTGGTGTTTCCAGGTTCAAAAACAGTGTTTGGATATTTTAAAATAATTTATGCGATAAGACAATGTCTTTTTGAATTAATGTAAGCGAAATCATGGCAAACAAATCTATTGGAGATGATTGTGATGTACCATGTAGAATAGATAAGGGAGAAGATGTGGAGACCCACGAGTTTGCAGATTCTGGAAACACGAGCAAAGAGCAAACTGCTGGAGGGAATTTGTGGATCAGGATTCATCTGTGGAAGTAAATGGACAGATGACCATTCACAACTGAAGAAGGGTCACGATACAGGGTCATCTGCACATGTTCCTCAACAGACGCTGCCTGACCCACTGAGCCCCCCCAGCAGATTGTTTTTGTTTGTTTCAGGGAGAACAAGTGGATGTGTCGAATTTTCAGAAGGTCCTTGATTTTTTAAATATGTGGATTAGGCAATATTAAAAGGCATGAATTGTAAATTATTTGGCAGACAGGAAACAGAGAGGAGACTTCGTTAGTGTGGCAGGTGGTGATGAATGATCCAGAATCAAGCCAGTTCTTGAGTCCGTTATTTTCAATGTTCATCAATGGTATTGACAAGGAAACAAATTTAATGTTTCTAAGTTTGATGACATGAAACTGAGATTAAGTAGAAGCAAAGAGGATGCAAAGAGGTTTCCAGGTGATGTCAATCAGTTGAGTTACTTGCCAAATATACACAGATGCAGCAGAGAGTCATAGAGCATGGAAATAGACACATCGACCCAACACACACATGCTGACCAAGATGTCCAACTGACCCCATCACAACTGGCTGCGCCTGGCCCATGTCTCTCCCAACATGTCTGTGCTCTCCTTACCGGAGAAAGGGTTTTTCAGCCACAGATGTAATGCAGCCAAGGCTGACCAGACTGATTCCTGGAATTACAGGACTAATGTGTAAGGAGAGGAGGAGCTGACTGAGCCAGTAGTCGCTGGAGTTTGGAAGACTTAAACATGACCTCTCTAAATTAAACTACATTCAAAGCAGAGCTAGACTTGATACATAAGGATATTTCCAGTGACTGTAGGATCTGGAACAAGTGGTTTATGACTCAAGATAAGGGGTGAAACATTTAGGGCTGAGAAATTTCTTCATTGTGAATATGGTGAGCCATTGAAATTCACCCCACAGAAAATAGTAGATGGCAGGTCACTGAATCTTGTTAAGTAGGGGATAGATTTATTTGACATAAAATGCATCAAAATTAATCGGGAGAGAATTGGAATATGAGATTGTTTTGAATGATTGAACAGGCTCAAAGTGACAAATAATCCAATCTGATTTTCCTTTGCATGTTTCAATAGGTTTTGGGATGGTTTGATGTTTTCTTTGATGTTTGTTTACACATTGTGAAATTTAGTCGAGATAAAAAACAGGAAGCGAAACAGCCCAGAGCTCAGATAGACGAATCATCGTGGTTAAATTGCAAAACAGCTCTTCCTGCAGCCTTGACCATTTCTCTGAATTTTGCATCATGTCCTGAATGCAGAGCTGCCAACTCTCACACAATGAGCGTGAGAATCACGCATTTAGACAAATTCTCACGCTCTGTTGTGAGAAATTCTGTGATCAACGAAAATTTAAAAACGCAACAACTGCATGGGCCGCAGATGTTAGAGAGCCGGGGCTGAGGGAGGGATGGAAGCACTAGCAGCGGCGGAGACAGATTCGGATGGGGAGCCGGGGCTGGCGAGTGTTTGCCGGGCTGGCGAGTGTTTGCCGGGCTGGCGAGTGTTTGCCGGGCTGGCGAGTGTTTGCCGGGGCTGGCGAGTGTTTGCCGGGCTGGCGAGTGTTTGCCGGGCTAGGCGAGTGTTTGCCGGGCTAGGCGAGTGTTTGCCGGGGCAGGTGAGTGTTTGCCGGGCCAGGCGAGTGTTTGCCGGGGCAGGCGAGTGTTTGCCGGGCCAGGTGAGTGTTTGCCGGGGCAGGCGAGTGTTTGCCGGGGCTGGCGAGTGTTTGCCGGGGCTGGCGAGTGTTTGCCGGGGCTGGCGAGTGTTTGCCGGGCCAGGCGAGTGTTTGCCGGGGCAGGCGAGTGTTTGCCGGGCCAGGCGAGTGTTTGCCGGGGCTGGCGAGTGTTTGCCGGGCCAGGCGAGTGTTTGCCGGGGCTGGCGAGTGTTTGCCGGGCCAGGCGAGTGTTTGCCGGGGCAGGCGAGTGTTTGCCGGGCTGGCGAGTGTTTGCCGGGCCAGGCGAGTGTTTGCTGGGCCAGGCGAGTGTTTGCCGGCCAGGCGAGTGTTTGCCGGGCAGGCGAGTGTTTGCCGGGCCAGGCGAGTGTTTGCCGGGCTGGCGAGTGTTTGCCGGGCCAGGCGAGTGTTTGCCGGGCAGGTGAGTGTTTGCCGGGCTGGCGAGTGTTTGCCGGGCCAGGCGAGTGTTTGCCGGGGCAGGCGAGTGTTTGCCGGGGCAGGCGAGTGTTTGCCGGGCCAGGCGAGTGTTTGCCGGGCAGGCGAGTGTTTGCCGGGGCAGGCGAGTGTTTGCCGGGGCAGGCGAGTGTTTGCCGGCTGGCGAGTGCAGGGCCTTATCTTCATACCATCTCCACAAAGACTAGATACACTTGGTCATAACAAAAAAACAGATCACTTCAATGATTGAAATCTCCTGACATCCTTGATCACACCCTCTATCACAAGCAGTACTTGGAACAGCAAGTTGACAAAGCCCATCTATCACAAACCATAGAAAACTGGGGACATTAGAGGATCTCCAAATACCTTGGCTCATCAACCAGAAACAGGTAGAGTAACTGTAGAGGGAGAAACAGCAGCAGGTGAGAAGATTCTACATTCACCCCAAAATATCAAACACTGGATGGACAGGGCCTGGAAAAATACCTCTAGGCCCAATGTTTCAAGGTCAGTTTATCGTCACATGTACCAATTAAGGTACAGTGACATTCAAATGTGTCTGCATTAGCGAATCCCACACTAGAAGAATACATTGACTATTTTTATAATCAAACTGGCACAGCAACATGCCAGCTGTATCAAAGACAACACTTCACACAAACAGTGAACTCCCTGACTGAGTTGCCCAATGCTGTAGCTTTTACTATGGGCATCAAACCCTGTACACAAACAGGGACATGCAGTCAGTTCAAAATATTTAGAGAACTTGACACAGACAGCTCAGACCCTACAACTGGAAGACATACTTTGAATTAAAGTTCTTAAGGGGTTGGACAGGCTAGATGCAGGAAGATTGTTCCCGATGTTGGGGAAGTCCAGGACAAGGGGTCACAGCTTAAGGATAAGGGGGAAATCCTTTAAGACCGAGATGAGAAAGACTTTTTTCACACAGAGAGTGGTGAGTCTCCGGAACTCTCTGCCACAGAGGGTAGTTGAGGCCAGTTCATTGGCTATATTTAAGAGTGAGTTGGATGTGGCCCTTGTGGCTAGGGGGATCAGAGGGTATGGAGAGAAGGCAGGTACGGGATACTGAGTTGGATGATGAGCCATGATCATATTGAATGGCGGTGCAGGCTCGAAGGGCTGAATGGCCTGCTCCTGCACCTAATTTCTATGTTTCTATGTAAATGACTTAAGTCAGAGGACAGCGATGGGGAAGGATTTTTCCCAAGTTCCTGTCAACATTTGGCTTAATGGGAAGAGAATGTCTAACCGTAGATGACACTTCCAGCAGCCTGGGACCCAGTCTTTGGAGATACGCGGTGGAAACTGAACGTCACCCCTTAGAAACATAGAAAATAGGTGCAGTAGGAGGCCATTTGGCCCTTCGAGCCTTCATTGTGATCATGGCTGATCATCCCCAATCAATAACCCGTGCCTGCCTTCTCCCCATATCCCTTGATTCCACTAGCCCCTAGAGCTCTATCTAACTCTCTCATAAATCCATCCAGTGATTTGGCCTCCACTGCCCTCTGTGGCAGGGAATTCCACAAATTCACAACTCTGGGTGAAAAGTTTTTTCTCATCTCAGTCTTAAATGACCTCCCCTTTATTCTAAGACTGTGGCCCATGGTTCTGGACTCGCCCAACATTGGGAACATTTTTCCTGCATCTAGCTTGTCCAGTCCTTTTATACGTTTCCATGAGATCCTCCCTCATCCTTCTAAACTCCAGTGAATACAAGCCTAGTCTTTTCAATCTTTCCTCATATGCAGTCCCGCCATCCCAGGGATCAATCTGGTGAACCTACGCTGCACTGCCTCAATCACAAGGATGTCCTTCCTCAAATTAGGAGACCAAAACTGTACGCAATACTCCAGGTGTGGTCTCACCAGGACCCTATACAACTGCAGAAGGACCTCTTTACTCCTTCACAGGGAGAGGAACAGTAAATGATTTGTGGCACTTCCCATACTCAGACTAAACCAAATATAGCTTCAGACTGACTAAAAACTACAGTAGGGTGAACAGAAGGGGCAGGACTAGTAAATTGTAAACTTGAAACAGTGCCCACAAATATTAAACTACTTTCCCTTCGACAGACCCAACTAGCGAATATAACTAGGTCTAAAAGCAAAGAGTGGGAAGTACTCAGCAGATCAGGCAGCATCTTCGCCAGCACAAAGTGAATGGACATGCATCATGTAGATCAGGACCCTTCCTCAGATTGAAGATGTAGATGGGGAGAATGTTGAAGATATGAGGTGGGCCAAACCCTTGCAACTGGTAGGTGGATAGAGGCACTTTGTACCTATCCATGTTCTCCACAGATGCTGCCTGACCCGCTGAGTTACTCCAGCACTCTGTGAAACGTCACCTATCCATGTTCCCCACAGATGCTGCCTGACCCGCTGAGTTACTCCAGCGTTACTCTGTGAAACATCACCTATCCATGTTCCCCACAGATGCTGCCTGACCCGCTGAGTTACTCCAGCACTCTGTGAAACGTCACCTCTCCATGTTCTCCACAGATGCTGCCTGACCCACTGAGTTACTCCAGCACTCTGTGAAACGTCACCTATCCATGTTCCCCACAGATGCTGCCTGACCCACTGAGTTACTCCAGCACTCTGTGAAAGTACATACCAGTGGCAGGGCTGCCAACATTGTGTGAGAGTTGGGAGTGAGAAATTGTGAGAGACCAAGCCCGAGGGAGGGTAGCGACCGGGGAGGGGGGGGGGGAGGGAGAGGGTGTTGAAGGGGGGTGTCGTCCCCCTCCCATTGGTACGGAGCTTTTGCATTTTTCAGCTTGAAGTTGTGAAATCTGGTGCATACTGTAGCGAGTCATTTAACTTGCACTTGAATGCAACATTTATGCTTTAAATTGGATTAGCTATGAATAAGGTTAGACTAAATTACATTCCTAATTACATTGCTCAGTAGAGCCAGGCTCTGATCAACAGGTGAATGAACAGCACATGAATGAACTTAGTATATTCATGCATGGAAATCAGATTATAATCAGATTATAATCAAACACTTGGCCCATGTTGGCCAACCTGGGTCTCACTGCACTGGTACTACTCCTGACCCTGACTCCAGTTGCATACCTTCTCTCATTCCTGTCCCTGAGTCCAGCCTTACACCTGGCCCCCTATTCTACCCTGATCATAGCTGCTTACCTGCTTAGGTTCCCCGTGCTGAACACACCCCTGGTCCCAGCTTTGACTGCACACCTAGTACTATTCCAGACCTTGACTCTGGATGCACACTTGGCCTTGCTCCTAGCCCCTTTGCACTGACAATATATCTGGCCCACACATAAAGCCCCATATCTGACCCCCTGGACTTAACCTATTACGTTCAAGTCCACAGGCGCTTATCTAATGCGCTAATCTTTTATGGGGCACTTCACAGACCAGATTTTGTGTAACTAAATTTGCTGCACCCATTGCCTTCCTTGTTATCTAACATGCTAGTTACTTTGCCAAAGAAGTCATCAATTGGTTGAACGCAATTTCTCATCCATAAAATTATACTCACTCAGCTGTATAAGTATTCTGTTACCATTTCTTTCATTTTCCTAACAAACTGTCCTGAAGTCATTTTCACCCCCAATATTTTCAGTATTTTGCTGTCTTCCTCTCAGCTGGGACTTTTCTGAAATGCAAAGTCCAATAACTATATATTTAAGCAATATTATTCTATTAAATATGATCTTGAGAGTACATAATATTTGTTGTGGTATTCATAACACAATGATAAAAAGATCTTTGTTTTGATTGCATCTACCAATATGCATACATTATTTTACTTCGGAGTCACGTGAGTGACTACATGAAGAAGCCCCGCCTGGCGCATGATCCGCATTACGTCGACGCTGACGGCAGAAGCAAGAGCTGCAGACGCAGCTCCCCTCAGCGGTAAGAACGGGCCCGCAGGTAAGTGCAATTGATTTACTTTAGGGCGTTCTAAAAAACCGTTACGCTGGCGTATAGAGCCAGCAAAATGAAAGTAAAAATGTTTTACAAAAAATCAGAGTCACGCTGGCGTACTGATCCAGCAAAGATAATTAAAAATTCAAAAAAAATGGAACATATGGAGAAAGTGCTCCAAAATATTATGAGACAAGGGTCATAGAACCCAGAATTTTCCCAAACAGACCCTGAGGGGTTTGAATATCCAGAATATGGCTATGTGCCAAATTGGGAATATGAAACTCCAGACCCAGGATTAAGGGTGGAGGAAGTCTCATTTGATGAAATTCCAGGAGTATCAGGGCTGCAAGAGACAGACCCTGAAAGTGGTGATGTGGATTATGAGTGCACACCACAAAGAGAAAAGAAAAGGCCATGTGTGCCTGATATGGCAAGAGATTTTGCTATACCTGAAGGAAGTGGTGAGGCTATGGAAGAAAACCTAGCTGCCAGCATTAATTATATGGTATCTCACCAACTTCAAGATTCTGTTATGGCTGAAACAGCAGAATTATATAAAACACCGGAAAATTGCACCTCATTGAGGGTACCTACGGTGAATCCGTCTATATGGACACCTATGTCATCAGTCATGAGAGGACAAGAAATAAGGTTTCAAAGAATCCTCAAACTGATTTCAGCTGCCATTACTGCTTTTGAAAAGCAAATGGAAGGGTTGGAAATGATCAAAATCCAAAGAGATACATTGGGCTTATTGTGCAATTCCTTTTATGAAATCAATTGTATGAGGAAAATTGCGATTCGGCCCATATTTCATCTTAGTTTTGCAGGTCTGTGCCGATCAAGTGGTGTCCAATCTCCTGGTTATCTATTTGGAGAAAACCTGCCTAAACAAATCAGAGAAATGGATGAAGAGGCTAAATCTATTAGCTACATGAGACCTTTCGTTTTTGGACAAAAAAGGTACAATACACCAAGAAGGGGATCTGATTTTGGAACAAACAGAGGCAGGAATATGGTAAGAAAATATTACCATCCAACACAGCCTAATGTTCACCCATATACGGGGAGAAGGAGACCACCACATTCATATGGAGAGGTACAAAAACTTTATTCTGTTCTTGAAGAAACTTTGGACGAATCTCTAGTTGGTGGGAGATTACAAATGTTTTATGATGAATGGCTTTGCATCACATCTGACCGGTTTATTTTACAAACGGTTTCAGGAGCTACAATAACATTTAAAGAAGGTGTTGATTCTCCGGTACAATATAAACCTATTCATGGTTTCATGTTCTCTGCTATTGAGGAAGCAGAAATTAATGTGGAAATTGACAAATTGTTTAAAAAAGGTGTTATTGAAAAAACTGTTGAGCATCAACACCAATTTGTGTCAAGCATCTTTCCAAGAGATAAAAAAGATGGTGGTTGTAGAATTATTCTGGACCTTACAAACTTTAATACATTTGTCCAGTATAAACATTTCAAGATGGAAACGTTCAACACTGCAAGACATTTGATATCAGCAGGTTGTTATATGGCTACAATCGATTTAAAGGATGCGTACTATTCAGTACCAATACATCGTTTTTTTCGGAGGTACTTAAAATTTAATTGGCTGGGACAGCTGTGGCAATTTAAAGCATTACCTAATGGGTTAAGTTCAGCTCCTAGGCTCTTCACAAAGCTGTTTAAACCAGCTTTAGCACAATTAAGAGCATAAAAGCACATCGTTATGGCTTATCTGAATGACATTTTAATTGTCAGTATTAGTCAGGAATCAGCTGGAAAATCAGTTTCAGCAACTAAAACTTTATTTGAAAAACTAGGGTTCCTGATTCATCCAATTAAGTCCAAGCTGCAGCCAGCACAAACAATTAATTATTTAGGTTTTGTGATTAATTCAGTTACTGTGTTAGTAACTTTGCCAACGGACAAGATTGTTGATATTTCAACTGTATGTTGGGGCCTCATTCACAAGCCTTATCCCTCCATCCGAGAGGTAGCAAAGGTTATTGGTAAATTAGTAGCAGCATTTCCTGCAGTGGAATTTGGTCCATTACATTACCAAAACCTTCAAAGGGACAAAACACAAGCTTTAAAAAAGCGAGCAGGCCATTTTGATAGGCCTATGCAATTAACAAAAGAAGCTTTATTGGAATTACAATGGTGGATTGAAAATGTTCCACATGCTGCTAAAAACATTTTAATACAGCAGCCTGAAGTATTTTTACAAACAGATGCAAGTGCTCTCGGGTGGGGGGGCGACAGATACATTTACCAGCTGTGGGGGCAGATGGACTGTCCAAGAGGAATTGTTTCTCCAAACATATGGTATTAATTATTTGGAGTTATTGGGGGCATTTTATGGATTAAAAGCCTATTGTTCTACAAAGAAGGATCTGCATGTCCAGGTACAATTAGACAATAAGACAGCTATTGCATATATTAATCACATGGGTGGAGTAAGGTCGGTATCATGTGATTGTCTGGTCAATCAGATATGGCATTGGTGTATTGAGCACCAAATTTGGGTTTCAGCAAGTTATATCCCAGGTAAAGACAATGTGGTGGCAGACAACAGATCAAGGGTATTTAAAGACAACACAGAATGGATGTTGAACCCACAAGTTTTCAGTAAAATTGTTATTCGCTATGGGTTACCAGACATTGATCTGTTTGCATCAAGATTAAATCATCAATTGCCTAAATATGTGTCTTGGGAACCCGATCCAGGTGCGGTAGCAGTAGATGCTTTTTCACTACATTGGGGAAATATGTTCGTTTATGCTTTCCCTCCATTTGGCCTGGTTAGGCAATGTCTTAAAAAAAATAGAACAAGATTCTGCCACGGGACTGTGTTAAAGAAGGACCTGCAGATGCTGGAAAATCGAGGGTTACACAAAAGGCTGGAGAAATTCAGCGGGTGCAGCAGCATCTAAGGAGCGAAGGAGATAGGCGACGTTTCGGGTCGAGACCCTTCTTCAGACTGGGCTGTTGGTGATTCCAAATTGGCCCACACAACCATGGTTCCCATTGATGTTAAATATGATTAAGGAACCATGTATGTCAATTCCTAGCTGCAGTGATTTGTTAATACAACCGGTAACAAAAGAAATTCATCCATTACATGTTCATATGAATTTGTTAATCTGCAGGTTTTGACCAGACCACTGCAAGGGCTTCGACTGTCGGATGGACCATGGATGTTATAGTGTCATCATGGTGAGATAGCACTAAGAAACAATATATGACACATATTAAAAAATGGAAAGTTTTTTGTAGACAATCAAATATATCTTATCATACTGTGAACATTTCAAACATATTGGAGTTCCTTGCTGAGTTGTATTTTGAGCAGCACTTGAGTTATAATGCCATTAATAGTGCTCGTAGTGCTTTATCGTGCTACTTAGGACAAATTTCTGACCATGAATCAATTGGATCTCATCCATTAATATCCAGGTTTATGAAAGGGATTTTTAACAAAAATCCGCCCAAGCCAAGATATACAGAAATTTGGGATGTCAGCATTGTACTTACTTTGCTTAGGCAATGGAGTCCAATCACAGTTATGTCTTTGGAAAAATTAACATTTAAAGTAGTAATGTTAATGGCGTTGGTATCAGCACAAAGAGTGCAAACATTGCAAATGCTACGTTTAGATTGTATGCATGTGGCTTCAGATAACATTGTGTTTTACGTTTATGATCTGATCAAACAAAGCAGACCAGGAAGAACTGGAGCTAAGGTAATGTTTCAAGCTTACCCTATTGATCCAACGTTGTGTGTAGTTAGACACTTGACTCAATATATAAAAGTCACCAAGAGTCTTCGAGGTGATGAAAAAAGCGTTATTTATTACGCATAAGAAACCACACACAAAAGCATCAGTACAAACCATTTCTAGATGGTTAAAACAGGTGTTAGTTTTAGCAGGAGTAGACACTGATGTGTTTAAATCTCACTCCACCAGGGCAGCAGCTACGTCCGCGGCGAAGTTACAGGACGTACCACTCGAACACATTTTAGAAGCCGCACGGTGGAGTAAAGAAGAAACTTTTTTAAAGTTCTACGATAAACCTGTTCTCACGATGCCAGGCTTTGGACACGCGGTGTTGGGTTCACTGTAATCACCTGCTTTGTTTCACTATCGATTTATATTATCGATGTTATCACTTATATCTTTTATCACTTTGTAGTGATTTTCCCCAGGTATAAAAGGTGTTATTATTTGTTCTTTTATCATTCAAAGATTTATGAAAATAAACTAAAACTGATCTGGTAAAAGGTTATTTATTCATTTATGTGTTGACCTAGCCGGACTGTCGTATAGAATGACTCTACGACATAAAAAACACAGAAGCTACAAAATCTTCGCGTAGTCACTCACGTGACTCCGAAGTAAAATAGTAAGATTAAACGAGAACTTACCAGTTCGAAGTTTGATCGTTATTTTATGAGGAGTAACGATGAGGGATTACGTGCCCTCCACTCCCGACCCTCATAAAATAAATGATCATCTGGTCTGAAGAAGGGTCTCGACCCGAAACGTCGCCTATCTCCTTCGCTCCTTAAATGCTGCTGCACCCGCTGAGTTTCTCCAGCTTTTTGTGTAACCCCAGTTCTAAATCTATGTTGAGCCTTACTATCTTACTCCGGCTATTATGTTCTGTGTTTTTCATGCCGCTGCTTTCAAGTATGCCGTTCCAGCGCCAGGCGGGGCTTCTTCACGTAATCCCTCATCGTTACTCCTCATAAAATAACGATCAAACTTCCAACTGGTAAGTTTTCGTTTAATCTTACTATTATATTACAGTTAATATGTACCGAGGGCACATTTTTGTTCCATTGCTCCCCATTCCCAATTACTTTTACATTGAAGTAATTGAAATCCAAGTGAAGTTTAAATGGCATTGGAAAAATCAAACCTCCTAAATGGATGATATTCATTATGCGGTTGGTTGGGGTCAGTATCAGTACAATTACTATATTAAACTTTAAATCTTCAGATGTCGTGGTTGAAGCTAAAACTAAAGACAAATAATAACCTCCTCACACATTCCCCAGCAAGTATCTCTGTCACTCCTTTAAAATATGCCCCTTCTTTGAACAAGCTCTTAGCCATTTAGATAGCAATCAGCCATCTTGTTTTTCCTACCTCATATTTATCCACATTAAACTGCATCTGCCATGCATCTGCCCACTCCCCAACCTGTCCAAGTCACCCTGCATTCTCATAGCATCCTCCTCACAGTTCACACTGCCACCCAGCTTTGTGTCATCTGCAAATTTGCTAATGTTACTTTCAATCCCTTCATCCAAATTGTTGATGTATATTGTAAATAGCTGCGGTCCCAGCACCGAGCCTTGCGGTACCCCACTAGTCACCGCCTGCCATTCTGAAAGGGACCCGTTAATCCCTACTCTTAGTTTCCTGTCTGCCCACCACTTCTCTATCCATGTTAGCACTCTACCCCCAATACCATGTGCTCTAATTTGCCCACAAATCTCCTATGTGGGACCTTATCAAATGCTTTCTGAAAGTCCAGGTACACTACACCCACTGGCTCTCCCTTGTCCATTTTCCTAGTTACATCTTCAAAAAATTCCAGAAGATTAGTCAAGCATGATTTCCTCTTCATAAATCCATGCTGACTCGAATCGATCCTGTTACTGCTATCCAAATGTTTGGTTATTTCATCTTTTATAATTGACTCCAGCATCTTCCCACCACCGATGTCAGGCTAACTGATATAATTCCCTGTGTTAACGAAGAAACTGCAGATGCTGGAGAATCGAGGGTTACACAAAATGCTGGAGAAACTCAGCGGGTGCAGCAGCATCTAAGGAGCGAAGGAGATAGGCGACGTTTCGGGTCGAGACCCTTCTTCAGATATAATTTCCTGTTTTTCTCTCTCCCGCCTTTCTTAAAAAGTGGGATAACATTAGCTACCCTCCAATCCACAGGAACTGATCCTGAGAACATTGGACAATTATCAACAATGCATCAACGATTTCTAGAGCCAATTCCTTAAGTACCCTGGCGGTGTTAGTACACAGCCTTGCGGTGCTCCTATGCTGAGTGTTTGCAGGACCGAGATGTGCTTTCCCAGCCTCACATGCTGCTTCCTGTGTGTCAGGAAGCTGGTGATCCTCCGACAGTGGGATTCAGGCACAGTCAACTCGGAAAGTTTGGAGTGTAGTAGCTCTGGCACAATGGTGTTGAATGCAGAGCTAAAATCAACAAACAGGATCCTCGCATAGGTCCCCTGGCGGTCTTGGTGCTGTCGGATGAAGTGCAGGCCCAGGTTGACTGCATCATCCACTGATCTATTGCCCGATCTGCTAACTGCAGAAGTTTGTGATATTTTTCAGCTTGGCCAGCACAAGACTTTCAAGGGTCTTCATGACTACAGAGGTCAGTGCGACAGGCCTGTAGTCATTAAGACAAATAATCCTTACCTGTTTGGGTACAGGGACATTAGTGGAGACTTTGAATCAGGCAGGGACAGTACATGTTTGCAGGGACTGGTTAAACATGTCTGTATAGACCGGTGCCAGTTGTTTGGCACAGAGCTTGAGAGTAGAGGGGAAACATTGTCAGGTCCTGGAGATTTCCGGCTTTTCTGTCTTCTGAAAAGCCTCTCCACCTCCTCTATTTTTATTGTTGATGAAGTGATGTTGTTCAGCAAGGAGGGTGTGAGTAATTGTGTGTGAAGTGGTGATTGGAGGGGGGTGGGTGTAGAAGGGCCCAGTCTTTGCAGACTGAGGTCGGGCTGTGAGTGGGTGTGAAGTGTTGGTTGGGGTGGGAAATGGTCCTGTCTTTTCATACAATAAGGTTTTGTGATGGGTTGATCTTTTCTTTGCCCTTCACACCTCTGCTGCCTATTGACATGTTGTGAAATTTAGAAACATAGATAATAGATGCAGGAGGAGGCCATTCAGCCCTTCGAGCCAGCACCGCCATGGCTGATCGTCCCCAATCAATAACCCGTGCCAGCCTTCTCCCTTGATTCCACTAGCCCCTAGAGCTCTTTCTAACTCTCTCTTGAATCCATCCAGTGCCTCCACTGCCCTTTGTGGCAGGGAATTCCACAAATTCACAACTCTCTGGGTGAATACGTTTTTTTCTCACCTCAGTCTTCCCCTTTATTCTAAGAATGTGGCCCTTGTTTCTGGACTCACCCAACATTGGGAACATTATTCCAGCATTTAGCCTGTCCAGTCCTTTTATAATGTTATATGTTTCTATAAGATCTCCCCATATCCTTCTAAACTCCAGTGAATACGAGCCTAGTCTTTTCAAACTTTCCTCATATGACAGTCCGCCATCCCAGGGATCAATCTCGTGAACCTACGCTGTACTGCCTCAATCACAAGGATGTCTTTCCTCAACTTAGGAGACCAAACTGTACACAATACTCCAGATGTGGTCTCACCAGAGCCCTATACAACTGCAGAAGAACTTCTTTACTCCAATACTGAAATCCTCTTGTTATGAAGGCCAATATTCCATTAGCTTTCTTCACTGCCTGCTGTACCTGCACGCCAACTTTCAGTGACCGGTGTACAAGGACACCCAGGTCTCGCTGCACCTCCCCACTTACCTAACCTAACCCCATTGAGATAATAATCTGCCCCCTTGTTTTTGCCGCCAAAGTGGATAACCTCACATTTATCTATATTATACTGCATCTGCCACGCATCTGCCCACTCACTCAACCTGTCCAGGTCACCCTGCAACCTCCTAACATCTTCTTCACAGTTCGCACTACCACCCAGCTTTGTGTCATCCGCAACTTGCTAGTGTTGCTCCTAATTCCCTCTGCCAAATCATTAATATATATGGTAACCAGTTGCGGCCCAAACACCGAGTCTTGTGGCACTCCACTCGCCACTGCCTGCGATTCTGAAAAGGACCCGTTCACTCCTACTCTTTGCTTCTGGTCTGCCAACCAATGTTCTATCCATGTCAACACCCTACCCCCAATACCATGTGCTCTAATTTTAGTCACCAGTCTCCCGTGCGGGACCTTATCAAAGGCTTTCTGAAAGTCTAGATACACTACATCCACTGGCACCCCTTCATCCATTTTACTTGTCACATCCTCTCAAAATTCCAGAAGATTAGTCAAGCATGATTTCCCTTTCATAAATCCATGTTGACTTGGACTAATCCTTTTACTGCTATCCAAATGCCCCATTATTACTTCATTAATAATTGATTCCAGTATCTTTCGCACCATCAAAGTCAGGCTAACTGGTCTGTAATTCCCCGTTTTCTCTCTCGCTCCTTTCTTGAAAAGTGGGATGAAATTAGCTATCCTCCAATCCACATAAACTGATCCTGAATCTATTGAACATTGGAAAATGTTCACCAATGCTTCCTCTATTTCTCGAGCCACCCCCCTGACGACCCTGGGATGCAGACCATTGGGCCCAGGGGATTTATCATCCTTCAGTCCCATTAGCCTACCCAATACTATTTCGTGCCTAATGAAAATTTATTTCAATTCCTCTACCCCCTTAGATCCTCTGTCCTCCAGTACATCTGGGAGATTGTTTGTGCCTTACTTAGTGAAAGATCCGAAGTACCTGTTCAACTCTTCTGCCATTTCCTTGTTACCCATAATAATTTCACCCATGTCTGCCTTCAAGGGACCCACATTTGACTTTGCTACTCTTTTCCTCTTAATACATCTAAATAAGCTTTTACTGTCCTTCTTTATATTCCTGGCCAGCTTCCCTTCGTACCTCATCTTTTCAGCCCGTATTGCCCGTTTTGTTTCCTTCTGTTGTCCTATGAAAGTTTCCCAATCCTCTGGCTTCCGGCTACTCTTTGCTGTGTTATACATCTTTTCTTTTAGTTTTATTCTATCCCTAACTTCTCTTGTCAGCCACAGTTGCCTCCCTCTCCCCTTAGTTGAGAGAAAATCAGGAAGTAAAACAGCCCAGAGCTCAAAATAGACGAATCATTGTGGTTAAATTGCATAAAAGCTCTTAATGCAGCCTTAACCATTGCTGTGAATTTTGCTTCAGGTCCTGAATGTGATACGGGGAAACGCAGAATCCCTCACTGTTCTTGGGATCTGTCAGATCTATATAATCTTCTGAATGAGCTTGGAAAACACAATCATTACACCTTGAGCTATCTAACCTCACATTTCCTTTACATTTAAAAACAAACTTTAGGCAGAATAAATACAATTTACAAAACTATTTTTGAACAACCACACTTTGACATATCATTGCTTAACCCCTCAGCACAGTAACAGTGTGTGGGAGATGGGGCAATGTTCCTGTCCTTACAATCCAGCCTTTGACCCACAGTGAGCAGCATCAGAACAGAAGTATTGCAATTGAAGTTATATCTTTAGATACAAAAGAGACACTTCCTCACTCTTACATTCACCGGCCTTAGCATTGAAGGCAAGCATACCATACGCCTTCTTCACCACCCTAACTACTTGCGCTGACACCTTCCGTGAGCTATCAACGTGGGCTCCAAATGCACTGAAGATATGTGTCACAAACTGGCTCAGTCTAAAATTCTATGTTATTTCCCACAGGGAATCCACAAAATGAGGCCGAGGTTTTTCTGCAGCAGTTTGCCAGCTGGTTTGATGTTCGGTCTCTGTGTTTTCCTGCTTCGACCTGTTTCCACGCAGAGTAAGTGCTTTCTCTTCACCGGTCACAATCGCCTTGCTTTACTTCATCATTGTCCGTGTAAACCCGCACCCTATTGTCAATCTCACTTTCCTCTCCACGTCCCACAAATCCACCCCATCCTTGCTGGAGCTCCATGTGTGAGCCTCTCCCATTAGCTCCCTCCCTCCCTTTCCCCTGCACCAAACATGGTCCTTTTCAACGTCAGAAATGCCCCCCGGTGAGCAGTGTGACATGGTTGTCCACACCATCCTCCCCAACATCTCCCCACCACAGTACAGGTGGGTGGAACTGCCCTTGACTTATCGATCCAGTCGCAGCCCGAGAACTACCCGCAATGTCTTCACTTCACGCTCTGGCTCAGTTCCCTCAGGCACCCTCCGACAATCTACCATGGACCCCTCCTATTTCTCATCCTCACGCTGCCCCTCGGTGACATCAGCTGAAGTTTCACCGTTGCTTCCACAAGTTGACTGTGGACACCAGCTCGACCTCGCTAGCACCTCCCTCGACCCCTCCATAGTCTCCACATTCCCAGACTACACGTGGGACATCCAGGACTGGATGGGCAGAATTCCCCCACAACTGAACACTTTGAATTCCAAAGCCGTTGTCTTCAGTCCCACCACAACCCCATTCTCCAGCCAGCAATTCCATTCCATTCAAATCCCAGAATATTTGGGGGTCAGACTGGTGATTCAGTGGCAGCAAACCAGACTCCAGGATGGTGTGTTGTCTCCCTGGTGCCAGGGTCCAGGATGTCGCCCAGCAGCTGTGGGACAATCTCAAGGATGAAGGTGAAAAGCCAGAAGGCGGTGGGCACTTTGGCACAAATGGGATGGGTAGGAAAAGGGATGAGGAGGTCTGATAGTTTCCCTACCACTGACATGAGTCGCACTTCATTAACAACTCTCCAACCCTTCCACAAACTCACCTGTGGCCAGAGAACACACACAGATCTTTATCAATGCTCGCTGGGCTCGTCATCTCCAGATTCCTCCCGGTGCTAGTGAAGGTAGGAATAGGAAGAAAGGACAGATGAATGTATGGCTCAGGACTTGGTGCAGGGGCAGAGATTCAGATTCAGATCTTTCAGCCATTGGCATCTCTTCTGGGGCAGACGTCACCTCTACAAGAGGGATAGTTTGTATCTGAAATGGAGGGGACCAATATGTTTGCAGGGAGGTGCACTAGTGTTACCAAGAGGGCTAAACTGGAGAGGCAGGGGGGTGAGGGGAAGGTGGAGATGAGGATAAGTAAGTTTCAAATGAAAGACAGACAGAGGGAGGTGAATTTATATAGTGAAACTGATGGGTGGACGTATGTTCATTCCAATGCAAGGAGTATTGTGGGCAAAGTAGATGAACTTAGAGCCCAGATCGCTGTTGGGGACTAAGATGTTGTTTTCATTGTGGAAATATGGTTGTGACAGGGACATGACTAGCAGCTCAATGTTCGGTGTTTCTATGGGAAAAAGATGGGGGAATTGCTCTATTAATCAGGGAAATTATGTTGTTGGCACTCAGAGTGGAGACTCTGGATGGTTTGTCCATTGAGGTGATATGGGTAGAGCTATGTGAAAATAAGAAAGGTGCAAGCAATTCAACGGAATTGTATGAGAGGTCCCCCAATAGTGAGCAGGAAATAGAGGAACAGATGTGGACACAGATTACTGAAAGATTACACACATGGATGTCTTGGCGGGTGACTAATGGTATATCCAATAGGATGTTTTGTAACAGTTGTGAATAGTGCAATGTGAGAAAGGAATCCAAAATGGACCTTGCGTTGGGAAATGAGTCTGGCCGGGTGACTGATGTTTTAGTGAAAGAGTATTTTGGAGATAGTGAATACAACTCCTTAAGTTTTAATATTAGTTTGAATAGGGATAAGTCTGGACTGTGCGACAAGACATTAATTTGAGTAAGGCAAATGACACCATTATTAGGCAGGAGCTTGGTAAGGTACACTCAGAGCAGTTGTTATTAAGTTACTACAAGTCTGAGATTGACAATTGTCTGAAGGTCAGTTGATCCAAACTCAAGGCCGACAAGTTCCAGTAAGGAGGAGAGATAAGACTGGCAAAGTAAGGGAACCTGAGATGACCAAATACATTTGTAAATTTGGTCAAAAATAGAAAGGGAACACATGCAAGGTTCAAGAATATGATAGCAGAGGGCCATTGAGGAATATAAAGCAAGGAGGAAAGAACTCAAGCGGGCGATTAGAAGGGAGAAAATAGGCCACAAAATGGCTGTGGCGATTTGGAGTAAAGAAAGTTCCAAGGCTTCTTATACTTACGTTAAAATCAAGACGGGAGACAAGGAGAAGGTAAACAAGGATAAATGAAGGAAACTGAAACTGGAGTTAGGGGATGTAGGTGAGGTGTCAGATAACTCCAGGGATGAGAGGAGCAAGGGAAAAGGGAAAAATGAAATAAAATAAAATATGTCAGTAAAAAGGTGGGGTGGATTGTTTGGGGATTTGTTGCCTGGAAGCCAAGAATTCAATGTTCATACCATTAAGTTGTCAGATAACCAAGAGAAATATGAAGTGAGATTTCTTCAGTTTGCATGTGGCCTCACTGGCAATGGAGGAGGTCAAGGACAGAAAGATCAGTATGGGAATGGGAGTTTAAATGGTTTATTTGTTTAGAGAGAGAATTCAGCGAATTAAAGAACTGTGAGTCACATGGCAACGGTAGGAAACAATTGGAAAGGATTCTTTGGGATAGAATTGACTCCCATTTGGAACAAAATAGATGAGGGGATTAAAGACAGTAGGCATGACTTTTACGTGGCATTGTCTCCAGTGATTTTAGTGAGGCACTTGGTAAAGTCCCCATGATAGACTGACGCTGAAGATTAATAAGCATGGGATTTTACTTCGGAGTCACGTGAGTGACTTCGTGAAGACCCCGCCAGCACGCATGCGCGTCATATCGTCGCGCGCACTCACACCGGCAGGCTGGGGGGGGAGTGCGCTCTCTCCACCGGCTCCTTCACAAGACCGGCAAAAAGGTAAGTATTACCTTTTTTTCTTCACAGCATGGACAAGGGCCGGAGGACGACGCTAATTGAGGAGCTGAGCTGCGGCCAGCCAATGGCCCTTGTCCCCGGAGCTGCAAGGAACGCCGGCAGCTTCAACGCACGGTGGGGGCAGGAATGCGGAAGTCGGGTGCGCCCGCTGATTCAGGGGCCGACTCACCCGAATGGGTTACCGCTCTGGAGCTGGATGCAACGGATCCAGACTCCGAGCCCCCGTCCCCCAAGAGAATAAGGGGGGATACAGGTACGTGGCAAGGGGTTTTGTTCTTTACAGGCAACCCCTCCCCGAGCTCCAGAAGACCCGAGGGGCTGGGCCGGGGACAGCCGCACGACAGGGGAGCCCTGCAAAGTGCAAATACGTACCGCAGCCAGGGAATCTGCCGTAGTGCAGCCCGGGCATAACACTGCTGCGTCGTGTAGGCCTGCTGGAGCAGATACCGCCGACAACACACCCCGTCAGGCTGCGGTCAAGGGCGGAGGTGGCAGCGGGAAGCGGTCGGTCAGCTCAGCGCTGCGAGCGGCCGACCATGCGCCTCCACGCTAAAAGATGGGCAAGTGTGGAGGTAAGCCTGCACGGACTCCGGGGAGCCAGGTTCCGGGGCCGGCGCCGATTCAACTCACCTGCCTTCTTATCAGCCAGGTGGGCCGCCACAGTCTGGGAGAAGACAGACTAGCGGAGAGTCCGTGCGGGAGTCGTATGACCCTACTTGGGCTGTAGGTCACGACGACCTGCCATTGGAACCTAGACAGCACCCTAAGGGGGTGTGGTCCGATGGTGGAAGCCCCAGTGAGTTCGCAGGGCTTGGGGAAGTCGGCTTGTCCGCTGCATATAGCAGGGACGGTCGCATAGAGCGGTTGGAGCTCTTAGTGGTGCAACGCCTCCAGCGGGACCGGGAACTAGAAGAGCGGGACTCGCGGGCATCCACTAGCCGTGCAAGGACACCACTCAGCACCTCATCATCTCCAGCCAGAAGCATTAATGATTGCCCAGCTGCTGAGTTTGACGACAACCAGGGAAAGCCAGTGACCGCTGAACCAGAGCATGAGGAGGATATGTTGGATGTGGTGAGTGAAGTTTGCCGTTTCCACCCAGACAGGTGAACACTGCACCACGAATTGGTGGGCACCATTGATTGCCTAATTACGCACCAACTTCAGAGTCAGGTTCTCAATAATACCTTGGAGAAAGGTTCTCCACGGGCATAACGGCGTTTGCTAAACCCTGGTCGGGGATAATGTGTCCAGTAAATAGCATGATGCACTGGCACTCCTATGAAACGCCCAGTATGAGATAAATTGCCTGCGTAAGAGCTCCATATAGCCCACACTAAACCCCAAATTCGCGGGGTTGTGCCGACCATTACCGCTCCACCGCCGCATCAGTTGTTTGGAGACCTGTCTAAACAGGTGAAGGGACTGGACAAAGGAGGCCAAAACAGTGGGCCTCATGAAACTCCATCGGCCAGAGTTCACCCATATCACCGGCAACAGCCTAATACAACCTGTGAACCAAGGCTGCCGGATAGGGCACAAAGATCCTACCTACATCCATCTCAACAAATACAACGACCTTTTAGGGCAAGGCCATCAGCGGCCTGCATGGGAAATGCGGCCGCCGGCCCGTCAACCTCCATAACGTCCACCCGAAGCACCGTATGTATGGAACCGCCGTTCACTATGGAGGTAAGGGGGTCTGGCTCCTCTCACGCCGTAGTATCCCTCCTGCACGAATAGGTGGGCGATTGCGGACGGCCTTGGACATATGGGAAAACTGTCACCACAGATGAGTTTATTTTACAAAGTGTTCAAGGGTATATAATTCGTTGGAGGTATAGATTCCCATACCCAGCATTCGCCTCGTAGGAATTTACTCTATCCCGAAAAGAGGTGGAGGCAGGGCATGCTGAAATTATATGGCGAGCAGGGAAAAGTGGTAATTGGCATAACCAAGCATGGACCTATTGAGTTTGAGTCTAATATGTTCACCAGCAGTAAAAAAGAAGGGGGATGTCGGATTATAATCGATTTAGCTGAGTTGAACACTTTTGTACAATATACCCATGTCAAAATGGATAATTTTGGAACAGCTAGGTGGATGCTTTACTCAGGGTACTTTATGGCATGTATCGATTTGAAAGAAGCATTTTACGAGGAGTCGCGGTGAGGGATTTCGTGCCCACCGCTCCCACCCTCTATCATAAGGTCAACCAGGTAGTTCTACGTTTTCATCTTACTATTTTTAGTCATGGTTTGGTTCTGTGATTCCACACCGCTGCTTTGAAGGATGCCGCGCATGCGTGCTGGCGGGGTCTTCACGAAATCCCTCACCGCGACTCCTCGTAAAATACAGATCAACTTTCAAACTTGGTAAGTTCTCGTTTAATCTTACTATTAACATTGAAATGTTTGTCAGCATGCAGAATGGGCATACTAGAAAACAGAAGGCAATATTCAGGCATGAAATCTGTGACCAGTGGAGTTCTATATGGATCTCTGCCAGGACCACTGTCGGTCATGATTTATACAATGAATTTAAATGTTGATGGGTTGGTCAGAACATTTGCAGCTTGAGAACAAGATTGCTGCACTGTGAACAATGCTGTCAAACTATCAAAGTATGTTGTAAAGTAATGAATGGGATATAGACCAGCTACACAAATGGGTGGACAAATGACAGATCAACTTTAATCTAAGCACCTGTGAGGTGTTGCACTTTGGGAGGTTGAATATAAGGGGAAGATATACAATTAACGGCAAGGCCCTTAACAGTATTGATGTACCGAGGGACCTTGGGATCCAAGTCCCAAACTCTGAAAATGGTAATACAGGTAGATAGTGGCAATGAAGGCAGATGGCATTGGTTGGATCATTGGGTTTAAGAGTCAGGAAGTCGGGATGTGATGCAGCTTTGTAGGACTTTGGTTAGGCCGGATTTCAAGCATTATCTGCAGTTCTGGATGCCCCAAAAAGATGCAGAGACTTTGGAGACAGATCTGAGAAGGTTTACAAGAATTATGCCTGTGTTACCGGATATTAGCTACAGGGAGAGGTTGAATAGACTTGGATTGTTTTCTCTGGAATGTTTGACATTGAAGTGAGACTTGAGAGAATTATACCAAATTATGAGCAGGAAGGTCAATGTAGACAGCCAGAATCTTTTCTCCTGGATGGAAATATCAAATACAAGAGGGCATGGCTTTTAGGTGAGAGGGGAAAAGTGTGAAGGAGATGTGAAGGCCAAGTATTTTACACAGAGTGGTGAATGGCTGGAACATGCTGCTGGTGGTGATGGAGGGAGATGTGTGAATGGGATTTAAGAGACTTGTGGATAGGCACATGGACATGCAGGGAATGGAGAGATATGGATTATGTGTAGGCAGATAAGAGTTGGTCGTGGAATTATGCTCGACATAGACCTTGTGGGCAGAGGGGCTTGTTCCTGTGCTGAACTGTTCTATGTTGTAAATCGCTGTGGAATGAGGAGCAGGCGGGGAGGCAGGAGCATGTTTATTCTGTTCCAGGTCTGTCCGACAAGGGCCGGGGATGCAGTGTGTACAGGATCGGCCTGATCTCCACCCACATCAGGAAACCCCGTCACAGGGAACACCGGCTGGAGACCCGACACAAACGCCCTTCCACCTCCGTCTGTCTCCCACTCACTCTTCTCATGTCATGAAGTATCCCTGGATCAGGCCAGGTTATTCCAGCCAGCCATCTATTCACAAACTGTGTCCGTCTCACTGGAGGTTCTGTGGGAGATCAAAACATTCTGGAAATAAATGAATTTCAAAATTTATAATCACAGACATGGAGTGGAGGAAATGTGCTTAAAATGTTAATTCCTACATTTTTCCTATTTCCAACAGAAACCAGAAATCAGATTTATTTCTTGGATAATGAAGGCAACATTGTGTTAAAAGGACCGGACAATCCTGGGAGTGACACTGTTGCCTGGGAATGGGAACCACACTCAGGGCCGGGAAAACAGACAGTGGTAACTCTCCGCATTGCGGACAAGGGCACGTGGAACAGACAGTGGGGCAATGGCTGGGGAAACGCAGACAAGAACCAGGAGGTGGATGTGGATGACCGCACTGGTAGTCTGACAATAAAAAAACCCAGATTTAAATGGTCAGGATTGTTCACTTTGACCCAAACACATCCGAGGAACCAGATCCTGAAACAATATGAAATATATGGGATCAAAGGTGAGTGGGCGAGACACGGATCAACAACATGTTTCTCTGTAAATAATGTCACGTGTAATGATGAAATATGGCGGGAATTGTGAGACTTCTTCCACCCGATGAATCTCCCTCCTAATGAAACAATTGGGGGAAAGATTTGTCTTCATTGATTCTATGGGCCTGGGGTGAGATTGTCAAGTGACACTGCTGCTCAATGTTACCCAGTGAACCAGGTCCATGCCTCACTTGGTTGAGATCCCAGAGGAAGTCCTTCATCTGTGGAACTTACACTGGTGGGAGAGTTCCCACCTTGAGGGCGGTCGGGGGAGACATGACAGGGACAAATGGACAAACGTATCAATCCAGTTACATCTAAACGCTGTTTGCATTCACTGGTCAGAGTGTTGCCGGTTGCACCAGCAGTGTCACAGTGGGTGATCAGCCGGCATTTACCTGTGGGAATATGAACAGCTTCAGGACTTCCACCCATGCGTTTCACAACGAGGAATTCCAGAACTGGCTGACAGTACTTGCGGTGAATCTGCCAGCGCTCCCCTTCACTTCTCCACGTGGAGACCAGGACTGGAGCAGGAATATGCTGATATCCCCCACACTGGCACCGGGAAAACTGCTCCCGGATCCGGTGCCTGGGTGGAGACTCTTCAGGAATCAAAACTAATCGTTATTGTAGAATTAGACTCTTTCATGATAAAAAAAATGAAATATTCAATATTAATAAATGTGTTTCCTTCTAAAAGTTGTTGCCACTCAGAACCATTCCAACAGCTTGGGAGCTTTAGCAGAGGATGAACAAGGCCTTTGCCTCCTGTAGATCATTCTCCACAGGTGTAAAGGGATTGGGATGTGTTCATTGCTCTAACGTTTGACGAGATACAGTGAATGAGGTTGGATCCAACTACTTTGATCTTCATGTTTTCCCCAGCGAAATCTCCATTGCAGAATAGTCTAGGCTGCAGGTGTACGTGCTGAGGGACACACTGAAGATCAGGGCAGGCAAAGCAAAGGCATTGTGGAATAGATCTACAGTCCATGGACCTTCTGCCACCAGTCCCCGCCGAGCTAAATCTAATGTACAAACCTCTGAAACACTTGAATTCGTATAATCTCAGGATGCAGCATGAGTGTCAAGAGTGTTATGTGCACAAAATGTGTGAACACTGACTGCCAAAGTGAGGACCAATAACACTATGTCTGTGTAGTCTGAACAATATCACATTCAGATTTAGATTCATATTAGTTCATTGTCATATACATTTGGGTAAAACACATTCATTGTTCAGATAAAGTAAATTATAATAAAAGGTACATTAAAAAATGCAAAACAAGCAAAACAGCAGAATGGTGCAGAGATTGCAGTGCAGTCTGAAGTAATGCAAAATAAAACTCATGTTTATGAAAATGCCCCAGGGGATGATTGGTTTAACGTGTGATGTGTGTTTGTGGCTCTGGGCTTGGACTAGCTGGAGTTTAGAAGAATGAGGGGCGGGTCTAGGTTTTCAGTTGAGGTGAGATTGAGCCCAGTCATTGGACTTGTACACACCACTACTCACTCTGAATCTCATTCATCTGTTTTTCACAGTTGAGGCAAGTCCACAGACCCCTCTGCTGGGCAGTGACGTCACACTCAGCTGCACCATCTTCCAGACTCTCAGATACAGTCAGTCTCCACTGGAGACCCATGGACTCATCCCAGCACAACAGGAGCAACACTGATCAGATCCGCCTGGATAACACGGTCTATCTGATGGTTCAACACGTTACAGTGGAGGATGGGAAGCTGTATGTGTGTGATGTGCAGGAAAAACGGAACCATTGTTCACACAAGTAGCGGAGATTTTACTGTAAACAACAGTGAGTGCAAACATCTCGCATTGGATATCAAGTAGACACTTGTATCACGGTGCTTCTTGTAACATTATGTGTGCGCCCTGTGAAGAACTGTGGCAGTGACCAACTGCTCTCCAGTATAAAACGCTGCAATGATCAGGGAGAAGTTTCCAGAAAGTCTCTCTGTGGAGCAGCTGCCTGCTTGTCTCTGTGTGACAGACACACACACACAGCACAGGAGGGGGATGTCTTTCTGTAACCATTGTTCAGTAAAGTATTTTGTTAGTTTAACTTGCCATCAATGCTCCAGTATCTGAGACTGAGATACTGATACAGGACTCGCATCAAAGTAGGCGAGAAATAATATTGGGTAGGCTAATGGGACTGAAGGATGATAAATCCCCTGGGCCCGATGGTCAGCATCCCAGGGTCCTCAGGGAGGTGGCTCTAGAAATAGTGGACGCATTGGTGATCATTTTCCAATGTTCAATAGATTCAGGATCACTTCCTGTGGATTGGAGGATAGCTAATGTTATTCCCACTTTTCATAAAAGGAGCGAGAGAAAATGGGGAATTATAGACCAGTTAGCCTGACTTCAGTGGTGGGAAAGATGCTGGAGTCAATTATTAAAGATGTAATAATGGAGCATTTGGATAGCAGTAAAAGGATTAGTCCAAGTCAACATGGATTTATGAAAGGGAAATCATGCTTGACAAATCTTCTGGAATTTTTTGAAGATGTGACAAGTAAAATGGATGAAGGGGTGCCAGTGGATGTAGTGTATCTCGACTTTCAGAAAGCCTTTGATAAGGTCCCGCACGGGAGACTGATCACTAAAATTAGAGCACATGATATTGGGGGTAGGGTGTTGACATGGATAGAAAATTGGTTGTCAGACAGAAAGCAAAGAGTAGGAGTGAGCGGGTCCCTTTCAGGATGGCAGGCAGTGGCGAGTGGAGTGCCACAAGGCTCGGTGTTGGGGCTGCAACTGGTTACCATATATATATATTAATGATTTGGAAGAGGGAATTCGGAGCAACACTAGCAAGTTGCGGATGACACAAAGCTGGGTGGTAGTGCGAACTGTGAAGAGGATGTTAGGAGGTTGCAGGGGGACCTGGACAGGTTGAGTGAGTGGGCAGATGCGTGGCAGATGCAGTATAATATAGATAAATGTGAGGTTATCCACTTTGGCGGCAAAAACAAGGGGGCAGATTATTATCTCAATGGGGTTAGGTTAGGTAAGGGGGAGGTACAGCGAGACCTGGGTGTCCTTGTACACCGGTCACTGAAAGTTGGCGTGCAGGTACAGCAGGCAGTGAAGAAAGCTAATGGAATGTTGGCCTTCATAACAAGAGGATTTCAGTACAGGAGTAAAGAGGTCCTTCTGCAATTGTATAGGCTCTGGTGAGACCACATCTGGAGTATTGTGTTCAGTTTTGGTCTCCTAATTTGAGGAAGGACATCCTTGTGATTGAGGCAGTGCAGCGTAGGTTCACGAGATTGATCCCTGGGATGGCGGGACTGTCATATGAGGAAAGATTGAAAAGACTAGGCTTGTATTCACTGGAGTTTAGAAGGATGAGGGGGGATCTTATAGAAACATTTCAAATTATAAAAGGACTGGACAAGCTAAATGCTGGAAAAATGTTCCCAATGTTGGGTGAGTCCAGAACCAGGGGCCACAGTCTTAGCATAATGGGGAGGTAATTTAAGACTGAGGTGAGAAAAAACTTTTCCACCCAGAGAGTTGTGAATTTATAGAATTCCCTGCCACAGAGGGCAGTGGAGGCCAAGCCACTGGATGGATTTAAGAGAGAGTTAGATAGAGCTCTAGGGGCTAGTGGAGTCAAGGGATATGGGGAGAAGGCAGGCACGGGTTATTGATTGGGGACGATCAGCCATGATCACAATGAATGGAGGTGCTGGCTCGAAGGGCTGAATGGCCTCCTCCTGCCCCTATTTCCTATGTTCCTATGTCAGATAGAAAGTGTAGTGACCACGACAACCGCCAGCACTTGCTGCTCACACTCACACTGGGGGTCCCGGCCCACACATCAGCACTGAGCAGCAATCCGTCCCCTCTCCCCTCACTCACCCTTCTCTCCGAGTCTGCTGTTGCTTGAAGTGACTCCAGCTGCTGCAGACTCGGGCCTCGGATCAGCATTCAGCTGGGAGCAGGACCCGGGAATCACTGGGTGGGAATGGGAGAGGGATGGTGGGAATAATGGGACGGGAAGACCCGACCCACTTGAAGTGCCAACCTGTCCGGGTCAGTCCTGCGCAGGCATCCTCTGGGACGGACGGACAGACAGACAGACAGACAGACAGACAGACAGACAGACAGACAGACAGACAGACAGACAGACAGACAGACGGGACTGAGATTCCCGGACAGTCCGGGTGTGGGGGGCGAACCTAATGTTGAAATGTAGAGTGGAATATCCAACCTTCACTGCAATTTACTGCCCAATGTACAGCACATTGTATTTTATAAAGATCTGATGAGTTTAGTGCGGCATTCATGAAAGATGTTACATTTGAAACTTGATCAGCTGAACCAAACACCACCAATGTTTATATGAATACGGTTGAGAATCTGTGTATGGCCCGGTAACTGTAATACTGAAAGGAGTTATCCTCTGTCTCTCTGATACAGATTTATCTAAGGGGAGATACACACTTTACCGCTCCAGCACAGATCACAGTCAACTTCACCTGGTTTGTTATAATAATGGTGATGGCTATTCCCGTGCTGAGTGGATCTGGACACCTCATCACCTTCACCAGATGAAAGTAATAGCATCTGCAGAACGTTCTCAGCCCATCAATGTCAACGGGACCGACTTTGGGAATCGACTGGTGACCTCAGGGAAACCCTTCGATGGCAAGGATTTCAGTGTGAGGATTGTCCCCGTTTTGTTTCAAGATGCCGGAACTTACGCCTGTTTTCTGGAACAAAATCCATTTCCCACCATTGATCTAATCACAGTGAAAGGTAGGAGAGAATGTTGCCACTGAGTTTACTGATGAGCTTATTGTTTATAATGTAAACAACCTGCTTGTTTCCACAGTCACAGCTGAACCGTCTGATGCAGTGACTGAGGGAGACAACGTTACCCTCACCTGCTCTGTGTCTCACGTCCCTGAGTCAATGAGACTGGTTTGGATCAATGGCGATGGCAAAAGTGTTGGAGAAAAGACACTGACTGTGGAAGAGAAATCGCAAAGTCTGGTTATTCAGAAAGCTGAGAGAGGCAGAGGGAACTGGAGATGTGGTTTGTTTCATGAAGACCTGCCCCGGCTTTTTGTCCCGTACTATCAGGAGCCCCGTGGTAAGTGATAAGGGTTTGCTCTTCATACTTAGAGCCATGATTGAGTTTTGATGTCGCTTATTGATCCTGACATTTGAGTGGAATATTGTCTTCCAGTTTGAGTGGTCTTACTCTGTTATGAATACCGAGTTCTCAAATCTCAAATCACACTTCCCGAACACCACTTCTCTCTCCCCCCCCTTCATTGTTCATGCATTTATCCCACCACCCAGTTATCCTATTCTCTTCCCTTCCTCTTTCTACTCATTTCCCACCGCTTCCAATTGAAGAGTTTTCCTGTAATGTTCTTGCTCCACTTCCACCCATATCCCTCCCTCTGTTACTGATCCGACTGTAGTTCAGTCAGTATTAGTTGACCTGATCCATGTCATGTTTTACTGCATGCCGCTGTGTACTCAAACACTCATCTGGCACTCAGACCATACCCCTCCATTCCCTTCACGTCCATATACCTATCCACTTTACTCTTAAATGTTAAAATCGATCCTGCCTCGACCACTTCTGCTGGAAGCTCATTCCACACAGCCACCACCCTCTGAGTAAAGAAGTTCCCCCTCACGTTACCCCGAAACGTCTGTCCCTTAATTCTCATGTCATGCCCTCTTGTTTGAATCTTCCCTACCCTCAATGGGAAAAACGTATCCACGTCAACTCTGTCTATCCCTTTCATCATTTTAAAGACCTCAATCAAGTCCCCCCTTAACCTTCTGCGCTCCAAATTATCTAGTCTGTTAGTCCAGCCTCTGGTTAGATTCGTTGCTGAGCTTGAACTTACAACACCTAAGTATTTGAGCTCTGTGTGTTTATTATAACAAACAACTTCTTCTTATGTATGGACCCTGTTATTACCCATGTTTATACTGACAACCTTTGTCTCCATTTCACCCCTCCATGTTGTCATTATCTCCATCCATCTACTCATCACCATTCCCCACCTGTACCCACCTATCTATCACTCACCATGCTTTGTCTCATGCCTACTTCCTTCCCCAGTAGTCATCTACCTTTCCATCAGTCTGAGAATGCATCCTGCCATGAAATGTCATCCATCCATTCCCTCCACAGATGCTGCCTGACCCATTGAGTTTCTCCAGCACTTTGTGTTGGATCAACATTACAGAATCTGCAGTTTCTTGTGTGACAAGGTCAGGCTGAAAGATTATTGTCCAACATTTACACATTTGTTCTCTTTTCCCACAGGAAGTGGAAATTATATTTACTTTTTCCATCAGGAAGGCAACTTTGTATTGAAAGGACCAGACAGTCCTGGAAATGGCCCCATTGACTTGGAATGGAGGCCACACTCAGGGCAACAAACCACAAAGCGATTGGCCACTTTCCGCAGAGAAGATCATCAGTGGGCCATACAATGGAGTGATGAATACAATCAAATACCAGGCATTTCCCAGAGGATGCATGCGGACTGGGGTACCCTTAATCTGAGGATCAGGATGCCCACATTCGAACTTGCAGGACAGTTCACCTGGAATCAGACACAGCCCGCTGGGAAAATCCTGAGACAGTGGGAACTATTTGGGATTAAAGGTAATAGAGTCATAATGTCACACAGCACTGAAACAGGCCCTTTGGCCCAATTCATCCGTACTGACCAACTACCCATCTAAACATCCAATTTGCCCTCATTTGGCCAATATCCCTTTAACGGTTTTTCCATATACGTTTAAATGCCGTTTAAATACTGTACCTGCATCAAACACTTCCTCTGCTCAATCTCTCCATAAGGTATGTACATGTACCACTCTCTTTGTCATAAAGCTGCCCCTCCTATTAAGGGGTATATCAAATCTGCCCCTCTCACCTTAAACGTGTACTATCTAGTTTTTGATTCCCCAATCCTGGGGAAAAGACCATGTGTGTTCACTATAGATATGCCTCTCATGATTTTATTCACCCCCATATAATCTCTGTTAAAGACATCCAATAAATATAATCAGTCTGAAGAAGGGTCTCAACCTGAAACGTCACCTATCTATGTTCTCTAGAGTTCAAAGTTATTTTATTTTCAGGTGTACCAATTAAGGGGCAGTGATATTCATATTACCAGACCTGCTGAATAACTCCTGCACTTTATGTCCTTTTATGTATTAATTAATCTGCATCTGCAGTTCAGTGTTGATGCCATCACTGAGCACGGCTGCTCAACATTCGGCCGACTGTCTGTCTGTCTGTCTGTCTGCAGGAAAAAGACAATTCTGCCGCAGTAGTTCACAAAGCTGTTGGTGAACTGAACCACATGTGTCTGTTTCCATAGTTGAGGCCGACTCACCGAGGCCAGTAATGGGCAGTGACATCACCCTCAGCTGTACCATCTCCAGACTCCCAGATACCGTCAGTCTTCAGTGGAAACCAAGAGGCTCATCTCAGCAGAACAGGAGGAGCAACACTGATCAGATCCGTGTGAATAACACCGTCTATCTGATGATCCAACACGTTGGAGCAGGAAATCCCAATCTGTACACGTGGGAAGTGCAGGAAAATAGCTCCATTGTTCTCACTGGAGACACCAATGTTGAAGTGGATCAGGGTGAGTCCAAAGCTGCCTTGCAGCAGGTATTAAATAGTTCTTGGTATCAAACTGTTCCACGTTGTATAGTGAGCACTGACTCCACCCGTGGGCTTCCACACTGCAGGATGTGGACATTGCCTTTACCCTGGGACATGGTGTAAATATTACATGGTGGCACTAAGGTTGATGGAGCCAACACACAGGAGAACCAAGGGATTCATTTCAGTTCACCTGCATGAACACTGCTTCTGTCCGCAGCCTGAACCTGCACCACCTCCTACAGACAGACAGACAGACAGACAGACAGACAGACAGACAGACAGACAGACAGACAGACAGACAGACAGACAGACAGACAGACAGACAGACAGACAGACAGACAGAGAGATTCACCTCCCAGACCGCTCTCTCTCTCGGGAGTCTCCGGGAGGTTTCATTCCATCCCGGGACTGAGATTCCCGGACAGTCCGGGTGTGGGGGGCGAACCTAATGTTGAAATGTAGAGTGGAATATCCAACCTTCACTGCAATTTACTGCCCATTTTACTTCGGAGTCACGTGAGTGACTACGTGAAGAAGCCCCGCCTGGCGCTGGAACGGCATTACGTCGACGCTGACGGCAGAGCAAGAGCTGCAGAGGCAGCTCCTCGACAGCGGTAGGTACGGGCCCGCAGGTAAGTGCAGGGGAAAAACACTTTCAGGGTCTAAAAATCTCCGTGGCTGGTACTGAATACCAGAATTTAAAACTAATTTAAAAGTAAAAAATAAGTTGAAAAACAACGGAGTTTTAAAAAAGAACGTCCTAAGGGGAGCGATCGGAACGGGAGATTACGGAGCCGGTTCCGATACCGGTGGCCGTCAAAATTACGTTAGAAAGGTTTTTTAGTCGCTCCACAAACTTTTGGCACGGGGGGGGGGGGGGGGGGGGGGGGGGGAATTTTATAAAGTCAGAAAGGCCATAATTTAAAAAATTCAATAAAAGGCCTTCAGACTAAAAAAGGTTATGGCTTGAAAAAATAATGGAAAAAAAAAAAAAAAAGATTCCAAAAATAAAGTAAATAAAGAATTCAAGCCAAAAAGGGTTAAAAGGCCCAAAAACATTCCCTAACCTACCCTAAAGGGGTTTCATATATTAATATATATGATGAATTATGGTGGGAATATCTACCTCAGAGATTTGAAGGTAGTCTCCTTGAGGAAAAACTCAGGAGTAATAAGGGCAGTAAAAATAAAATGGAAAACTGACCCTAAAAAATGCACTGATAGTGGTGGCTGGTCATGAAGTACCCACCACAGCACCAGGAAAAAAATATATATAATATATATAATATATACAGGTGTAAGTACAACACCTGAATAAGAAGTGAGGCCATGGAAAATAACCATGGAAAACAAAAATTAATTGGTCTCTCACTAAAGCTGTTATGATTAAAACAGCGGAATAATAATAAAACTTTTTATGTTTTATTTTAAGTACACTTCAGCACAAAATAAAAATAAAAATAAAAATATATATATATATATATATGTGTGTACTAGGTTTGATACCTGAATGTATGAGTGAGACCATGAAAAATAAATATGAAAAAAAAAAAAAAAAATTTTGGCCTCACCAAAGCTGTTATAGTGAAACAGCAGAATATGATAAAACTTTTAAGTTATAAAGATATCAACGGTGAATCCGGTTATGATATCCATGTCTCAATTAGATGAGATATAAGGAAATACGATTTTAAAAGTATTTCAAACTGGTGCATGGCATTTCCATTCAATGGAAAACAAATAAAATATTGTGCAAAATAACCAATACATTTAAAGGAAAATTAATTGCCATCAGTTTGTGGAGCTCATTGGGAAGAAATATATATAATATTTAGGGACCAAATCTGCACTCTAGAGTTGCAGATCAAATCAGGTTATGTTAAAATCCTGATTATTATGGAATAAAACCTGCCTTATGATTATTCAAAGTATTGATTACAAAAGAACAGACTATTGGTCTTTAAACTTTGGGGGGAAAAAATTATGATCCAATATAAAGATTTGATAATGGATCAAAGCTAAGGCAGAAGTACGAAAAATAAACATAATCAAACATAGCCTTATCCGAACCCATATAATTGGGAAAAGAAGGCCTGAAGTACGTGGAAGAGGTGCAAACAACTGTTACAAAATAAATTCATGAAATCTCCGATTGTGGGGGATTACAGGTGTATTATGATCATTCATTTAATATAACTAAGGACTACAAAAAATTAGAAAGGATTGGTTCACCTGTATAAGAAAACGTAAAAATTTGATTTTAGGTTTGCACCCAAAAGTAACTCCAATAAACAAGGGGTACGTACATATATATATATATATTATAAATTACCTCAGTGTACAAATGTGATGGTATAAACCATACAAAACATCGTTTTATATACACTTTCACAGTGTAAGAATATTTTATTAAAATGGAACATCTTCAACATTGAAATACAGTTGTTATTAACAAAGTGTTAATCAAATATTACAGGTGCTTGAAATTAATTAAAATGGGTCAAGCAGTGCAAGTTAAAACATTGTCTAAAGGATTAAATCCAGTTTAAGGCTGTTAAACATAATACTGGAAGAACAATTGCACTGATAAGATCAGCACTTGCACTAATGAGGACATGGTCATGGTTATCTTGATCACATTTAAATTAGAGTCAGCTGCAAATTAGTGCTGCAATTACAAGTCTGTTGAAAGGCAAAGACTTGACCCATCACATAAAGCCTATGTTTTAGGCATTCATAAATATTCATAAATTACTATTTAGGAGTAATTCAGCACCATAAGAGGGGGAAAATTGTTCCATGATACAAATATGTCTTATGGTTTTGTTGACATACTTTGTCCCTCCATTAGAAAAGGAGCCTAGGTAAGAGTAATAAAGCTCCAAAGGAAGAAATACAGAAGATTATAAGAATATGTATGCCTTTGTGAGAGGCTTATACAAATACCAAATGATACATTATCATTATTAAAGTAATGGATTAAAAAAAAAAAAAAAAAGGGGGTTCACAAATTGCTTCAAACAATAAGCTTAGCAGCTGTTGCAAGCTGAAGCAAGTATTAACAGATGATGGACAGTTTCTGTGAATATTTGGGTAAGATAAAAATATTATCTATTCTTATAAAGATAATTGATACGTCTCTTTGTTGGGACTACGGACAATAATACCAGGTAAATGCAAATGAATTGGCCTAAGAAATTCTCCAAACATTTGTATTAATTATTGAATTATAATTATAGAATTATGGATTAAATATCGATTGTTCTATTATGGAAGTGTCCAGGTCATAACAAGGTGTACAATACCACGGATGTGGCGTATATTAAATCACATAAGATAAGTAAAATAATAATCATGTGATTATCTGAGTAAACAGATGTGGCATATTCTAAAATGTTTAGTCCAGCTGTTTATCTCTAAGAAAGAGACAATGTTATCACAGACTACACATTAAGGGGGGAAAATACATTGTCATTAATATGGATTACTTACAATTAATCTGGTTGTATACAGATTAAATAACCAATTTTTCAAATATTCTTGTGGGTAAACCAAGAACAGGAAAGGTGGATGCTTTTCTCTCAATTACATGAGGAAAAACGGGTTTTATGTTCCTCATTTTTGTCTGATAGGGCAGTGTCTGATGAAAATATAGCAAAACACGGCCAGACGCATTTTGGTGGTCTAAAACGGATCCTTCATGGTTTTCATAAATATTGAGTGATGTTGAATCACTTGTGATGATCCATAGTTGCAGTAATTATTGTTGGCATCCATAATATGAAAATATGAATTGACTATCTGCAGGGTGATCAGACCATTACAATAGTTTAATGGTCAAAGAAGTCTATGAATGTTTAACTAATATAACAACGTAACAATAAAATAATTATGTATAAAGAAGTGTTATACCTGCAATTTGCAGGAAAAAAAAACCAACAACAATATTTTATAAGAAATTGGAAGTCTGTGTATACAGTAAAATTATTTGTCATATTAGATATATGTGAGTTCTTGTGGATTGCATTTTTTCTGAGTATCTAATTGATAGAGCCAATAATAGGGCTCAGAGTGTTTCGCCCTATTTACGGACAATATATTATCCAAGAAGTTATCAGGTTCATTCGTAAAATCCCGATATGAAAAGGGATATATGTAGATATAAATATAAGTATATATATGTATATGTGTATATATAATCTATCCAAAATTGCAATACATAAGTCTGGAGATCAATATAGTCCTGAATTGCCTTAGGCAATGGACTCCAGTTCTATCAATGATTCAAAAAAGTTAACATTGAAAGTAATAATGCTGATGACTTTAGTATCAAGATAAGAGTGCAAATATTGTAAATATTACGTTATAATTATATGTGGATACAGATTACATTATCATGTATGTTTATGAATTTAGCAAACAAAGCAGACCAAGAAGAGCTGGAACCAAGGTAAACCTATAAGCATATCCTGTCGGCCTTAAATTGTGTGTGTGTGTGAACATTGATGAAATATGTGAAAGTAACTAAGAGTCTCTGTGGTAATGAGACAGCACTATTTATTACACACAAAAAACCACATTACGTTCAGTAAAACTGATGGTTCTAGAGAAATGTATTCTAGATGGTTAAACATTGAATAACACTCAGTGGAACTAGACACTGAAATGTGGAAAATTACTCTGTTAAGGAGGTAGATACATTCACAGGAATGGCACAGGATGAGTCGCTCGAGCAAAGATGCAAGGCCACAGGAGGGTGTAAAATAAATATTAAATTAAATGAAATCAGTCATTGTGTCACGATTGGACATGGAGTGTTGGGTTCTCTATAATTGTTGCGTTGTTCATACCATCAAATTATATATATCAATTGATATTTTGTGATAAACTTGCCTTTCAATAGAAAGGGCATTACTTTTATTCTTTTATAATGTGAAATAATTTATCACATAACTTGAGGCAATGTTTGGGGGAAAAAATGTGTTATTTTGCTCATTACTGTGTTGTGTGAGCCAGAGTGTTGTATGGAAGGAGTCTACGACATGAAAAACACAGAAAGCTTCAAAATCTTCACGTAGTCACTCACGTGACTCCGAAGTAAAATAGTAAGATTAAACGAGAACTTACCAGTTCGAAGTTTGATCGTTATTTTATGAGGAGTAACGATGAGGGATTACGTGCCCTCCACTCCCGACCCTCATAAAATAAATGATCATCTGGTAGTTCTAAATCTATGTTGAGCCTTACTATCTTACTCCGGCTATTATGTTCTGTGTTTTTCATGCCGCTGCTTTGAAGTATGCCGTTCCAGCGCCAGGCGGGGCTTCTTCACGTAATCCCTCATCGTTACTCCTCATAAAATAACGATCAAACTTCGAACTGGTAAGTTCTCGTTTAATCTTACTAATGTACAGCACTTTGTATTTTATAAAGATCTGATGAGTTTAGTGCGGCATTCATGAAAGATGTTACATTTGAAACTATATCAGCTGAACCAAACACCACCAATGTTTATAAGAATACGGTTGAGAATCCGTGTATGGCACGGTAACTGTAATACTGAAAGGAGTTATCCTCTGTCTCTCTGATACAGATTTATCTAAGGGGAGATACACACTTTACCGCTCCAGCACAGATCACAGTCAACTTCACCTGGTTTGTTATAATAATGGTGATGGCTATTCCCGTGCTGAGTGGATCTGGACACCTCCTCACCTTCGCCAGCAGAAAGTAATAGCATCTGCAGAACGTTCTCAGCCCATCAATGTCAACGGGACCGACTTTGGGAATCGACTGGTGACCTCAGGGAAACCCTTCGATGGCAAGGATTTCAGTGTGAGGATTGTCCCCGTTTTGTTTCAAGATGCCGGAACTTACGCCTGTTTTCTGGAACAAAATCCATTTCCCACCATTGATCTAATCACAGTGAAAGGTAGGAGAGAATGTTGCCACTGAGTTTACTGATGAGCTTATTGTTTATAATGTAAACAACCTGCTTGTTTCCACAGTCACAGCTGAACCGTCTGATGCAGTGACTGAGGGAGACACCGTTACCCTCACCTGCTCTGTGTCTCACGTCCCTGAGTCAATGAGACTGGTTTGGATCAATGGCGATGGCAAAAGTGTTGGAGAAAAGACACTGACTGTGGAAGAGAAATCACAGAGTCTGGTTATTCAGAAAGCTGAGAGAGGCAGAGGGAACTGGAGATGTGGTTTGTTTCATCACCACCTGCCCGGCTTTTTGTCCCGTACTATCAGGAGCCCCGTGGTAAGTGATAAGGGTTTGCTCTTCATACTTAGAGCCATGATTGAGTTTTGATATCGTTTATTGATCCTGAAATTTGAGTGGAATATTTTCTTCCAGTTTGAGTGGTCTTACTCTGTTATGAATACCGAGTTCTCAAATCTCAAATCACACTTCCCGAACACCACTTCTCCCCCCCCCCCTTCATTGTTCACGCATTTATCCCACCACCCAGTTATCCTATTCTCTTCCCTTCCTCTTTCTACTCATTTCCCACCCCTTCCAATTGAAGAGTTTTCCTGTAATGTTCTTGCTCCACTTCCACCCATATCCCTCCCTCTGTTACTGATCCTGACTGTAGATCAGTCAGTATTAGTTGACCTGATCCATGTCATGTTTTTACTGCATGCCGCTGTGTACTCAAACACTCATCTGGTTGTGTGTCTCATATTATCTAGTTTGTTAGTCCAGCCTCTGGTTAGATTCGTTGCTGAGCTTGAGCTTACAACACCTAAGTATTTGAGCTCTGTGTGTTTACTATAACAAACAACTTCTTCTTATGTATGGACTCTGTTATTACACATGTTTATACTGACAACCTTTGTCTCCATTTCACCCCTCCATGTTGTCATTATCTCCATCCATCTACTCATCACCATTCCCCACCTGTATCCACTTATCTATCACTCACCATGCTTTGTCTCATGCCTACTTCCTTCCCCAGTTGTCATCTCCCACTCCATCAGTCTGAGAATGCATCCTGACATGAAATGTCATCCATCCATTCCCTCTGTGAGATACGCTTTGTGCTCACAATTAATGCTCAAAGACTAAATCTTGGAAGCAAGAGTTCTTTATTCCTCTCGACTCTGCAGACCCGGGTGCCTCTCCAAATCGAGACACACCGAAGCCAAAAAAGTCATCCCCCTTTATACACAGAATTTTACATTCAACCTCCCCTCTGGACCCTTCTCCAATCAGGGTCTGAGGTGCACAATCTGTAGGTACATCCCACCGTACATCCCCTCGCGCCTCCCATATCATACATCGTATGTTCAAACATGTTCATGGTAATGAGCAGTTTCTTGACCAGGGGTGTGTTGTAATATTCATTTATTCTATTAAGCATGCTCAGTTGCTCATGACCTACCCTAGTTTTACTCACCTCCTAGTGAACCCTCTCAGTTCTCCTATATCAGTACTAAAGCTAAGCTATAGTGACAAGGGTCCCATCTATCACTCCCTTCCACTGATATGGATCTCTCTACATCACTCCCTTCTACTGCTATACAATGCTATTACTTCTTACTCAAGGACTCAAGGATGGGTCTGGCAACCTTCAGACACAGCTGTGTCAGAATCCTCTCTCCAGCCCCTCTCAGTTCGGATTCTCTTTAAAACTCCTTACTTTAATGGGGTTTAATCACTTTATCCCTCACAATCCTCCCTTTTTCTTTTGCTACGCATACACTGATTAAACCCTCATTTCAAGTTCCCTCAACTCGAACTGACGTAACATTGTCCTAACCTTCTCTTCCTGTAAATCATGAACCTCCCCTGGCCGCATTATCATTATTTTCTGTATTTCCCCTCTCTCTCCCATAGGCATGACTACCGCCTGCATCTGACTTATACTTCTAGTAATAAGTTCCCTAAAACAAGGGATGCAACAGGGGATAAAGATCAGTCCAGCCTCTGCACATAGAAACACGAGTCCCACCGTTCTCCACCATGTTCCTCCGAGGATGGAATCCCACCATTGGGTTCCCATAATCGAATTCCACTTTTGTATTGGAACATGTGCCAACTTACGGATCCCTTCTGAAATGTCCATCACTGCCTGTCCATTATCATCGATGTTCAAACAGCAATTAGAGAGGTTGAATTTCCCGCATACCCCTCCTTCTTCTGCCAGGAGGTAATCTAGGGCTAACCTGTTCTGGTATATCGCTGCTCTCATCTGCGTCTGCTGCTTTGCCAGCATTTCCAGCACCCCCGCAGTTTGGTTGGTAATTACCTCCAGTACTGCTGAAGCCTTATGATCTGGTTTAACATGTATACTGGTGTTCGGTACCCCTAGGATCCATCCTGTGCCCAAGTGGCTGGTCCGTAGTATGAGATGATTCTTGCTGGTGGCCATTCATCTTTCCATTCTCCAATGTCTATTTTCCTCTTTTTCCGATATAGGTCATCAAATACAGGTGTTCCTAACGACCGGCCTTCTTTGGTGTTTAACAGGAAAAATCCAGGTTGTACCAGTCCAATAAAACAAGTCCCACTCCAATTCATCGGTAACACCGAGTATGCCTTGTATCCGCATATCCATAACAGTCCTTCAGGGCCGGTCCACTAGAGGCAACCTTGTTCCATATATCTCGCAATACTGGGATCCCCTGATAAGGGTTGTTCCCGGTGCAGTTCCATAGTCCAGCCGATTCCACTCCATCGGTCTTCATCCAGATAGCGCAGTTTTTCCCATATTTCTTAGTTAGATACCATTTAGGCTCCTCTGGCCACCACACTCGGGACTGATTTGCCCACTGGGTGACGATGCGCTGGCAGGGGCTGCTGCCTACTAGGATGGCATCCTTTGTCCTGGGCCTAGCGATACACTCAGTCCCGACCGGAGCATCTGTCAGGACCCATACCTGGGGATCTCGGTCTTGTCCAACTGTCAGGTTCCACCCCATCAGGTCCCATACTTCAACAATGGATCCTCTCCACGGCCAACGTGAACTCATCAGTGGTCCTCCGCAGACCCAAAAGTTAGTCATATTCAGGATTCCAGCTATCCGGAGGGCCAAGTCCACAAACAGATTTTTTTCTCCTTCAGGGATCTCGATCTGCTTCTTTATCTCTTCGTACAGTGTCTGGTGCACTTGAGGCTGAGTAGGTGGGGGAGGGGGCGGCTTAGTGACTACTACTTCTGTAACCTCTTTTATTACTTCCTCCTTCGTCTTATCTATTGCCCATTTTACGATCTGAGAAGGGAAAACTAACTGTACACAAACCCATCTCTCTCCCCTTGGGCAGGTAACGGGCCCAAACTTCCCTATATACCCCCTATTGCCTGCCATCAAATACTACTTTCCCCCTCTTCACAAATGGTTCTAGTCTCCCGGTTATGGCATACTTTGTTCACATGGGAATGATAGGTAAATGATCTGGTTGTCCGCCCTCTGTATTGGATAGGATGATAACATTTATCACTATTATTAATACCTTTTACCACAATTACATACAAAGCAAACAATACCACGACTGCTCCTTTCATACTGTCTGTTATACATTCAATGCTTTTTTTTTTTAAATTACTGTTAGGCGTTTGCTTCCTGGCTTCACCATCCACTGTTCCTCCTCCTCAGGAATGGGTGGATCGACGGGTCCTTTAACCCGGATCGCGTGGGTCCACCCTTTTTCTTTTGTTCGTATTGCTGTCTCGGTTGTCAGTAATACTAGGTCCGGTCCACCTGGGCTGGAGTTTCTCCTCCTTCCAATTCTTGACCAGTACCCAGTCGCCGGCCTTTACAGCATGTATTGGAAAGTCGAGTGGTGGGCTTTGGGCCAATAATCTTTTAGCTTTTAATTCTGTAAGGGAACGAGACACTGCCAGTAAATAGTTCCTCAAGAACACATCACCTCCCTCAAAGGTTGGTGTGCCTTCCACCTTCCCAAAATAAGGCAATCCAAACAACATTTCATAGGGAGACACCGCAATATCCTTTCGTGGTGCCGTCCGTATTCGCAATAAAGCAATTGGTAGACATTTAGTCCAGGGTAACCCTGTCTCCTCCATTAATTTAGTTATCTGAATTTTTAGAGTGGCATTCTTCCGCTCCACTCTCCCCGAACTCTGGGAGGTGCCATGGAGTATGCAGCTTCCAGTTTATTCCCAAGGCGTGACAAATTAATAGGTGCACCTTGGAAGCAAAATGCGTTCCTCGATCTGAATCTATGGATTCAATTACTCCATATCGTGGGATGATTTGTTCCAGCAGTATCTTAGTGACGGCCTGGGCAGTGGCATTTATCGTGGAAAATGCCTCTACCCACCTGGTGAAGTGATCCACTATAACCAGAAGATATTTCCACTGCTGTACTTCTGGTAGTTCTGTGAAGTCCACCTGTATTCTCTGGAAGGGTCTAATGGCCAATTGTTGTCCTCCCCCTGGGACAGCTCTTATTACCTTCTTATTCACCCTTTGACACACTACACAACCAGACACCGCCTGCTTGGCTAAAGTATAAATGCCTCTACAGGCATAAGTCCGTAGTATCGTGTCGCACAGAGCCTGAGCTCCCCAGTGCGATTGCGAATGTAGTTGTTTAATCAAATCCCTCGTCAATCCTTTAGTAATTATTTGTTTTTTGTCCGGCGTCCACCACTTCCCGTCCGTGGAGCGCCGGGCACCCAACTCATTCATTTTATCTTCCTCCTCCCGCGAGAATACAGGTATCTTCTCTATTCCCTCTCTCAACGGTATTAGAGACAACATTTTTACCGTTCCTTCTGTCGCCGCTGTCTTAGCGGCACTATCGACTGCCCTGTTCCCTCTAGCTTCCAGCGAATTCCCTCTCTGGTGGCCTGCTACATGGACCACCGCTATTCTTTCTGGCAAATTTAGTGCTTCCAAAGCTTTTTCAATTAACTGCTCATGAGCCAACTCTTTCCCTCTAGCTGTAATCATCCCTCTTTCTTTCCAGATTTTCCCAAAGGTGTGTACCACCCCAAAGGCATACTTGGAGTCCGTATACACAGTTCCTTCTTTCCCTTTCAATAGTTCCAATGCCCTCATTAATGCATACAGTTCACACGTTTGCGCGGACCAACTTCCTGGTAACCTGCCTGCTTCCACTTTTTCAAACCCTTCTCCGGTTATTATAGCATACCCACTATACCTTTTTTTGTCTATGCATCAGGAAGAACCATCAATAAACCATCTTTCCCCTGTCTCAAGCGGTCGTTCTTCTAAATCTTCCCTACTCTTTGTCTGAAGTTCTATTATCTCACTACAATCATGTTCTGGTAACTCCCCTTCCTGCTCAGCACCTGCCGAGTACAAAAACTGAGAGGGATTTAGGTTTTTTATCCGTTACTATGGTCAAATCATTCTTTTCCATAAGTATAATCTCATACTTCAAGATTCTAGAATCCGTCAACCACCGACTGGACTTCTGAGTTAGTATCGTCTGGACCGTGTGGGGAGTGGACACCACCAGAGTTCCTCCAAACGTCAATTTCCTGCTTTCCTCCACTAACACTGCTGTTGCCGCTACCGCTTGAATACATACTGGCCATCCCCGCGATACTGTATCCAAGAGTTTGGAGAGGAACGCGACGGGCTGCCGCTTCCCTCCTTTCTCTTGGGTTAGTACTCCCAGCGCAATTCCATTTTCTGCATTCACAAAAAGATGGAATGGCTGGTCAATAGACGGGAGAGCCAGTACAGGGGCAGTGATTAAACTGTTCTTTAATTTCCTAAACTGGTGTTCGTCCCCGGATTCCCACTTTACTTTATCGTTTTCTTCACATAATTTATCATATAGAAACCTAACCTGTCGGGTATAGTCATCTATCCATAATCTACAATATCCAATCAGTCCAAGAAAATTCCTAATCTCCTTCTTATTCTTCGGCATTGGCAGTCCGGTAATTCCCGCTATCCTTTCCGGGTTTATTCTCCTTTTCCCATCGCTTATCAGGTGTCCTAGATATTTAACTTCTCGTTCTACAAACTGTAATTTACTTTTAGACACTCTCAACCCCTTTTCCCCCAGAAAGTTCAGGAGGGTTATTGTTGCGTCCCTAACTGCCTCCTCTTCTTCCCCTGATAGTAATAGGTCGTCCACATACTGCAACAGCTGTGTCTCATCAGTCCTCGGAACGTCCTCTAGTACTTGTTCTAATATTTGTCCGAACAGGTTCGGGGACTCCGTAAATCCCTGAGGGAGCACAGTCCACCGATACTGCTGTTTCCTTTGGGTCTCTGGGTTTTCCCATTCAAACGCAAAATGGTCCCTGCTCTCTTCAGCCAGGGGACAGCTCCAAAAAGCGTCTTTTAAATCTACCACACTGAACCACTTGTGATTCGGGGGTATCCGTCCCATTATGGTATACGGGTTCGGGACTACCGGGTGTCGCGTTCTAACTACCTTATTTAATTCCCTGAGATCCTGGACCAATCTGAACATCCCGTCGGTCTTCCTTACGGGGAGTACGGGGGTGTTATATGGGGACATACAACTCTCTAATATACCGTCCTTTAGTAAGTTCTCTATAATTGGCTGAAGTCCTCTCCTTCCTTCCATAGAAATTGGATATTGCCTTACCCGTACTGCCTCACTTTCTTTTTTCAGAGCTATTTTCAAGGGTGGGATCGGCAACCCTCCCCGGTTTCCTTCCTTGGCCCACACCTGTGGGACTATTCTTCCCTTGTCCTCTGTGGTCAATTTATACAATTGGACTATTATCTGTCCCCCTACGGGGGCTGTTCCCATTCCTAATTGGATTTGTAAATCCCTCCCCATCAAATTTATCCCTGCCTGGGGTACCAAGATTAAATCTTCCGTAGTTTCCCGATTCTCATATTTTACCACCACCCCTTCTACCTCGGGTAATGTCATCACTTTCCCTTCTACCCCTGAGATTCTAACCTGTTTTTTTTTTACCCAATCTCATTCCTTCTGGTACCTTGGTTACACTCGATCTCTCTGCTCCCGAATCTACCATAAATATCATATCCTCTCCCTGGGGTCCTAATCTCAAGTTTACCAGAGGTTCCCGTGTGTATCCCATACACGCCAGGGAGCGGAACCCCTGACTCCCCTATTCTTCCTCCATGAGTGCGTACGACTGCACCTCCCGTCGTCGCTTGGGACATTCCCTCCTGAAATGACCCTCCTCTTTACAATAATAACACCGGGGTGGCCCCGTATACCATCTTCTTGATTCTTGTTCCTTGTTTTCCCGGGGACCCCTACTTCGGTCCCCCCATTCACCTCTTCCTCGTCCTCCAATACTACCGCTTCCCCTTCCCCGGTCTCCATGAAAACCCGGCCTTCTATCACCTTCGATCCCCCCCTTCTGTACTCCTTGCTGTACTGCTTGCAACATCATTTTTGCCTTTCCCTTCTGTTTCTCCTCATCCCGTCTTACATATACCTTTTGAGCCTCTGTTAACAATTGATTCAATGGTTTGTCATTCCAATCTTCCAATTTTTCCAATTTCTTTCTAATATCTGGCCATGATTTTGTTACAAAATTAACCTTTAACAACTGCTGACCTGCGGCCGTATCAGGGTCTATCCCCGAATACTGCTGGACATTCCTCCTTAACCTTTGTAAGAACACTGTCGGAGGTTCGTCCTTGTTCTGCTGATTTTCAAAAGCCCGTTCAAAATTTTGTCCCTTGGGAACGGCCTCTCTGATTCCCTTAATTATTATTTCCCTGAGATTTCTCATACTGTTTCTTCCTTCCCCTGTTTGGTTACTCCAATCCGGCGCAGTAATGGGATATTTTACTGCTCCCACCTCTGCTGCTCCCGCGTCAGCCGGCAACCCCTTCTCCTGCCTGTCTGACCATCTGTCTTTCTTCTGAAGTAAACAAACTTCCCATTATTGACATCATTGTCTGCCAACTCCTTTTTTTTTCCCCTGGGCCCCTGCTTGTTGTTCAGCAATTAACTTATTTCTAATTTTGTTCAAACCATTCCTCCTACAATTCCCAAATTCCAATTCCTAGTTTAAATACATACGACTAACAATTTTCCAAATTAACTTTACTGAAAAGAAATCTATAGAAGCCAAGCAACCTACATTTTCCAACTTCCCCTTTTTAAATTGCAATGATACAAAGCGTTGTCCGTTACCTTACAATAACCTCCCCCATTGCTTACAATTTTTTAAAGGAACACACACACATACCCTTACAACATGTAGCCCACAGCAAACAAACCTATCACATATACAAACTTCCTCATTCATACAAAACCGGTTTTTACACACACATCACATTAGTTCCATTCTTACTTCAATGAGATTGTTTGAAACAACTCAATATTTTTAATTAAAACATTTTTGGCCCTAGGAACTGATCTATTTGTTCAGCCAGTCCCAAGGGGTCTTCCAATAAACTTTTCATCTCCTTTTTAAAGTTCCTCACCTCCATACTGGTGAGAGGCACATTTACAAATCCCATCCCCCCCGGCGTTTCCCCCTAACGGGACCTCCCTGAGTGGCTTCATTTGAACAGATCGGTCTAATCTCTGTTCCGCTGCCCTTGTTTGAGATCGCGTCCTCCGACTACTGCCTGGGACACCCGTCCCATCCTTGTCCTCACTTTTTATTTCCTCTCCCTTATCTGACTGGCTCTCTCCTTCACATTCTACTTTCTGTAATTCTCTATTATCAGTCTCTTCTGAGACAAGAGCGGACAGGTTTACTGCCGATCCGCTCTGGCTTAGTGGGACCTCCTGGGCAGATGCAGCCGGCGCTGATGGGATATATTTGGGGGCTGGGATTCATATGGCGGGGACAGTCTCCGTAGGTGATCATCACCAATTGGTGGCCAGTCAGGTTCATCCTGCTCTCTTTCCGTCTTTAACGGAAACATCCCATTATTGGGTTTCCAGCACTGGGCATATTCCTTTTCTATTTGATTCGGCGTTTGTCTTTCATTCACAAAAACATTCAACGCCTGTCCCACCCAGTCCTCATTTGAACCCAACCGCGGCCACCACACTGCGCTCCCTCGAATAGGCTCCTTTGGCCACTCAAAGTAACAAAACTTTATCATAGTTTCCTTACTCTTACCCCGGGTGTTCCCTTCACCCCATCCATACAACATTCGCCCCAACGGACTATCGGGCGGAATGTTAGGCTCCATATCAGTATGAGCCTCATCCAGGTTCCCCGGACCCTTACTTTTCCCGTTCCGGTTTCCCATCGTCTCGTCGGACTATTCCCGTCCGACAGACCCCGGCCGCCCAGGCAATACTTAATAGTCGCTTTTCTTACCTGGGTCCTGTGCACAAGAATCGCTCGACCGTCCCGTACGTATTTAACTTACACCCCCTCTTGCTTCCCGAGTCTTTCCCACAGAATATCACTCGCTCAAACTGCTGATGGCAAGCAAGGAGATCGGAGACAGCTGAAATCAGCAGGGTGCACCTTCCCCTCCTTCTTTGCCTCCACCAAGCAGCTGGAGTGGCGATCCCGGACGAGCCCCTAATTTGTGAGATACGCTTTGTGCTCATAATTAATGCTCAAAGACTAAATCTTGGACGCAAGAGTTCTTTATTCCTCTCGACTCTGCAGACCCGGGTGCCTCTCCAAATCGAGACACACCGAAGCCAAAGAAGTCATCCCCCTTTATACAACAGAATTTTACATTCAACCTCCCCTCTGGACCCTTCTCCAATCAGGGTCTGAGGTGCACAATCTGTAGGTACATCCCACCGTACATCCCCTCGCGCCTCCCATATCATACATCGCATGTTCAAACATGTTCATGGTAATGAGCAGTTTCTTGACCAGGGGTGTGTTGTAATATTCATTTATTCTATTAAGCATGCTCAGTTGCTCATGACCTACCCTTAGTTTTACTCACCTCCTAGTGAACCCTCTCAGTTCTCCTATATCAGTACTAAAGCTAAGCTATAGTGACAAGGGTCCCATCTATCACTCCCTTCCACTGATATGGATCTCTCTACATCACTCCCTTCTACTGCTATACAATGCTATTACTTCTTACTCAAGGACTCAAGGATGGGTCTGGCAACCTTCAGACACAGCTGTGTCAGAATCCTCCCTCTCAGTTCGGATTCTCTTTAAAACTCCTTACTTTTAATGGGGTTTAATCACTTTATCCCTCACATCTCCACAGATGCTGCCTGACCCATTGTGTTTCTCCATCACTTTGTGTTGGATCAACATTACAGATTCTGCAGTTTCTTGTGTCTCCATGGAGACCCGCTGGTGTGCGTGGACAGATTGCAGCAGAGGGCCTGTTTCCATGCTGTTCCATGATGAATTATAACGTACAACTTAGTAACGATTAATTCTCTGCAATATTGCTAATGACAAGGTCAGGCTGAAAGATTATTGTCCAACATTTACACATTTGTTCTCTTTTCCCACAGGAAGTGGAAATTATATTTACTTTTTCCATCAGGAAGGCAACTTTGTATTGAAAGGACCAGACAGTCCTGGAAATGGCCCCATTGACTTGGAATGGAGGCCACACTCAGGGCAACAAACCACAAAGCGATTGGCCACTTTCCGCAGAGAAGATCATCAGTGGGCCATACAATGGAGTGATGAGTACAATCAAATAGCAGGCATTTCCCAGAGGATGCATGCGGACTGGGGTACCCTTAATCTGAGGATCAGGATGCCCACATTCGAACTTGCAGGACAGTTCACCTGGAATCAGACACAGCCCGCTGGGAAAATCCTGAGACAGTGGGAACTATTTGGGATTAAAGGTAATAGAGTCATAATGTCACACAGCACTGAAACAGGCCCTTTGGCCCAATTCATCCGTACTGACCAACTACCCATCTAAACATCCAATTTGCCCTCATTTGGCCCATATCCCTTTAACCTTTTTTTCCATATACGTTTAAATGCCGTTTAAATACTGTACCTGCATCAAACACTTCCTCTGCTCGATCTCTCAATAATGTATGTTCACGTGCCACATTCTTTGCAAAAAACTGCCCCTCATATCGCTTCACTCGCCCCTCTGCAGGAACTATACATCAGAAGGTGTAACTCCAGAGCCAATAAGATCATGGGAGACCCCGTCCACCCCTGCAACGGACTGTTCCATGCTACGGTCAGGCAAACGCCTCCGTTGCCATGCTGTGAGAACGGAGAGGATGAGAATGGAGTTTCTTCCCAGAGGCCATTAGGACTGTAAACGCCTACCTCATCAGGGACTAACTTTACTGAACCAATTTACTGTTTTTTTTTAATTACTGTTTTTTTCCCTTTTTCCTTCCTCCCATAATGTGTAATATGTAAACATGTGATTCTGTTCCATTCTGTTTTTAGTTTGTTTTTTGCACTAAGTCCGCGAGCATTGTCACTTTTAATTTCACTGCTCATCTCGTATGTGTATGTGATGAATAAACTTGACTTGACGACTTGACATTAAGGGGTATATCAAACCTGCCCCTCTCACCTTAAACATGTACTATCTAGTTTTTGATTCCCCAATCCTGGGAAAAAGAGCATGTGTGTTCACTATAGATATGCCCCTCATGATTTTATTCATCCCCATATAATCTCTGTTAAAGACATTCAAGACATATAAACAGTCTGAAGAAGGGTCTCGACCTGAAACGTCACCTATCTATGTTCTCCAGAGTTGCTGCTTGATCCGCTGAATTACTCCTACACTTTATGTCCTTTTATATATTAACCTGCATCTGCAGTTCTGTGTTTCTACTTTACTAAAAACATCCCTACCTGGAAGTGTTGGTGTGGGGGATGAGGGGGACGAGGGGGACAGGTGGTCACTACCAGGAAGTGTTGATGTGGGGGACGAGGGGGACAGGTGGTCACTACCAGGAAGTGTTGATGTGGGGGACGAGGGGGACAGGTGGTCACTACCTGGAAGTGTTGATGTGGGGGATGAGGGGGACAGGTGGTGTTTACCTGGAAGTGTTGATGACATCACTGAGCACGGCTGCTCAACATTCGGCCGACTGTCTGTCTGCAGGAAAAAGACAATTCTGCCCGCAGTAGTTCAGAAAGCTGTTGGTGAACTGAACCACATGTGTCTGTTTCCATAGTTGAGGCCGACTCACCGAGGCCAGTAATGGGCAGTGACGTCACCCTCAGCTGTACCATCTCCAGACTCCCAGATACCGTCAGTCTTCAGTGGAAACCAAGAGGCTCATCTCAGCAGAACAGGAGGAGCAACACTGATCAGATCCGTGTGAATAACACCGTCTATCTGATGATCCAACACGTTGGAGCAGGAAATCCCAATCTGTACACGTGGGAAGTGCAGGAAAATAGCTCCGTTGTTCTCACTGGAGACACCAATGTTAGAAGTGGATCAGGGTGAGTCCAAAGCTGCCTTGCAGCAGGTATTAAATAGTTCTTGGTATCAAACTGTTCCACGTTGTATAGTGAGCACTGACTCCACCCGTGGGCTTCCACACTGCAGGATGTGGACATTGCCTTTACCCTGGGACATGGTGTAAATATTACATGGTGGCACTAAGATTGATGGAGCCACACACACAGAGAACCAAGGGATTCATTTCAGTTCACCTGCATGAATCAAAGAGAATAATATTCAGTGATGGAAATAACTTCTAGTTTTCAGTGTATAACAGAACAGGAAAATATGAACTAATTCAAGTATAAATGGAGAGGAAATATCAGAATAACATTTTATTGGCCACGTAATCAGACACAAGGAATTTGACAGTGCTTTGCTCACATATGGTAAAAACACGATATACAGCAGACAATTAAAAATAAAACATTATAATTTAAACATGTGAAAATAAAGTACGGGAGTAAAAAGAGGCTACCGACGTTTGGCTGTTGAGTAGAGCTACGGCTCGTGGGAAGAAGTTGTTTTTATGTCTGGCTGTGGCAGCTTTGATAGTCCGGACTCACCAGCCAGAGGGAAGTGATTCAAAGAGTTTGTGGCCAGGGTGAGAGGGGTCAGAGATGATCTTGCCCGCTCGCTTCCTGGCCCTTGCAGTGTACAGTTCATCAATGGAGGGAAGGTTGCAGCCAATAATCTTCTCTGCTGATCAGACGATTTGCTGCAGCCTCCAGGTGTTGTGCTTGGTGGCTGAGCCAAACCAGACCATGATGGAGAAGGTGAGAACAGAATCTACGATGGCCGTGTAGAATTGGACCATCATTGCCTGTGGCACGTTGTGTTTCCTCAGCTGCCGCAGGAAGTACATCCTCTGTTGGGACTTTTTGACTGTGCAGTCGATGGTGGCCCCCCACATTTGAGGTTCCTGGAGATGATAATTCCGCAGATATTAAATGACTCCAGTTGTGACTGTGGTGTTGTTGAGGTTGAGTGGGAGGAGGGGAGGGGGGGGCTCTACAATCAGGAGGGGAGGATTGAGTCTACAATCAATTCCACTGTCTTAAGAGCACTCAGCTTCAGGTTGTTGCGATGTCAACAGGACACCAGCGTTATGGTTGGGGTGACTTGGACATCGTGCTGAAGTAAGTAAACATGCAGGGACAGCAGGCAATGGAGAAAGCAAATGGCATGTTGGCCTCCATAGCAAGATGATTTAAGTATAGAAGCAAAGAGATCCTACTGCAGTTGTACGGGGCCCTGATGAGACTACACCTGGAGTATTGTGTGCAGTTTTGGTCTCCTAGTTTGAGAAAGGACATTCTTGCTATCGAGGGAGTGCAGCATGGGTTCACCAGGTTAATTCCTGGAATGGCGGACTGACATATGATGAAAGAATGGATCGACTGGGTTTATATTCACAGAAATTTAGAAGGATGAGAGGGGATCTTATAGAAGCGTATAAAATTATTAAGGGATTGGGCAGGCTAGATGCAGGAAACATGTTCCCCATGTTGGGCAAGTCCAGAACCAGGGGTCCCAGCTGACATCCCAGAGCCGGGGGTGTGTCCCTGTGGAAACTCACAACATTGTATCTCGGCGTGTGTGGAAATCTAATTCTTTGTTCCCTGTCCCTCTCTTGCAGGTTTACACACAAGACCTACACAGTTTATCGCTCAGTCACGGATCACAGTGAACTCGTCCTGATTTGTGAAGCTTCTCCTGAGCTCAGTGAAACCAAATGGACTTGGAGATCACAACGTTTCCAGAATCAAGAGAAGGAAATAGCTTCTTCTCACAGGTCTGAGCCGATACATGTTGACAGGAGCTACTTTGGGAATCGACTGGAAACCACAGAGGGAAATGTGAATGGCAAGAATTTCCATGTGAGGATTGTCCGCGTGCAGTTTGCAGATGCCGGAGTTTACACATGTTCCACGGGATCAAATATATATGTGACCATTGACCTAATCACAGTTACAGGTAGGAGACTGGATGTTACTACTTTCAAGAATTAAGTTACTGGTGTAGAGTTTCTAATCTGAGTACAGGCTACAATGTCAGCAGAAATTCCCAAGTTTGAAGAATTATTTTACCTCCACAGTTTCCTCTTCAACTTGTTTGTATTTTGCTGAACCCAAAATCTGCCCTAAACCAACATTATTGGCAAGCACATCAAATGTTATTTTCATTTATTTTTGCTGAAAACACATTGTTTTATACATAAGAGAGGGAATATGATGAAATGTGATTCACATGGGTGCAAATGAGCTTCTATCCAAAATATTTTAAAAATCACTCAACTTCTCTAAACACATTCCCCAAGTTTCTTTGACCCCAAACCACCCATCCCCCATTTTTGAAGGCTCACTGGTGGATTATAACTGAGTGTCTTTTGTGGAATGTATCGATTAATTTATACCTGGATGAGTGTTGTGGCCAACACTGTGGCCAGAGACAATGATGTGGGCATTGGTTGCTCTTTGTATAATTAGTTCAAAACTGTTGTGAATGATTATGGAAAAGACACTTGGAGAGGTACATGGAAGGGAAAGGTGCAGAGGGATATGGGCCAAATGTGGGAACATATTTTAGATGGAGCATCTTGGTCAGCATGGGTGAGTTGGGCTGAATGGACCGAATTGTTTCATGCTGTGTGACTATGCCTCTAACTCTTGTGCAATATAATTGTCCACACTTAGAACGCCAGATACTGGTGTCAAAGTACTGAGAAAAACACAACACAATCCGGACAAAATTCCTTGTTTTACGATTTTCTTCTTTCCACAGTCGCAACTGAACCATCTGGCGCAGTGACTGAGGGGAGAAACATTACCCTGACCTGCTCTGTATCTCACGTCACTGAGTCAATGAGACTGGTTTGGATCAATGATGAAGGCAAAGTTGTAGAGGAGAAAAATCTCAAGCAAACAAAGCGGGAGGACAATTCTTTGCAGCTGATTATTGCAAAAGCTGATGGAGTAAGAAGGAAATGGACATGTGGTTTGTTTCATCAAAGCTCAGCCAAGGTTTTCATTCCATATAATCTGCAGGTGAACAGTAAGTTTGTTAACTTCTGCTCTTCGTTATCTTGACACAGAGTTCTTGTTACGTTGCTATTCTTTTTGGATAACGTTTAGCGTTCCATGTCTTACTGCAAGTAGAGCTCAATCATAGACATTTATTAATCATAGAGGATTGAAGCTGGAGGGCAATATCCACTCTGTCAGCAGTGCTCATTCAACCATTGCTCCAGGCTTAGACTATGATAGACATTTGTCCACTGTATAGTGGGAAGTATCACAGCTGAATCAGCTACTTTATCAGCCAACCATCAGCTCCCGTGGGTGTCATGGTACATCAGTCATTGAAAGTAGGCATGCAGGTGCAGCAGGCTGTGAAGAAAGCGAATGGTATGTTAGCATTCATAGCAAAAGGATTTGAGTATAGGAGCAGGGAGGTTCTACTGCAGTTGTACAGGGTCCTGGTGAGGCCACACCTGGAGTATTGCGTACAGTTTTGGTCTCCTAATCTGAGGAAAGACATTCTTGCCATAGAGGGAGTACAGAGAAGGTTCACCAGACTGATTCCTGGGATGTCAGGACTTTCATATGAAGAAAGACTGGATAGATTCGGATTGTACTCACTAGAATTTAGAAGATTGAGGGGGGATCTTATAGAGGCTTACAAAATCCTTAAGGGGTTGGACAGGCTGGATGCAGGAAGATTGTTCCCGATGTTGGGGAAGTCCAGGACAAGGGGTCACAGTTTAAGGATAAGGGGAAGTCTTTTAGGACCGAGACGAGAAAAAAAAAATTCACACAGAGAGTGGTGAATTTCTGGAATTCTCTGCCACAGAAGGTAGTTGAGGCCAGTTCATTGGCTATATTTAAGAGTGAGTTGGAGGCCCTTGTGGTTAAAGGGATCAGGGGGTATGGAGAGAAGGCAGGTACAGGATACTGAGTTGGATGATCAACCATGATCATATTGAATGGCGGTGCAGGCTCGAAGGGCCGAATGGCACCTATTTTCTATGTTTCTGTGTTTCCCATCTCATGCCTGAGAAATGTCAGCTGATTGTAACCTAGAAATAGAAACTTGTGTGAATGTTTACAGTCTCTAACTGATGGCTACTGAGGCAAGTTGCGGCTCTCTAATCTTTCTGAGTAAGGTCAATTAACCTGGAAAAAAAGACACAATGTGCTGGAGTAACTCAACGGGTCAGGCGGAATCTCTGGAGAACATGGATAGGTGAGGTTTTGGGTCGGGACCCTACTTCAGACTAAAGGGCTGCGACCCGAAATGTCACCTGCCTAACCTGCTGAGTTTCTCCAACACTTTGTGTCTTTTATTGGTAAACTATCATCTGCAGTACCTTGTGTCTCAGTTAATCTGGATCACAAGTTAAACTCAAGACTCCTGATCTAAATTAGTCAGTGTGGTTAATGCCTGGTCTTTGGGGGAGCTTTTGAATGATGTCCATTTATTCCACAAATGTGAACTCTGTGTTTATTATTTTGACAGGGAATTACAATTTTATAATCAGATTTGTTGTAATTATCGGAGGTCTGGCTCTTCTCCTCGTCATTACACTGGCAGTGGTGTTCTGTCAAAGAAAGCGCAAGCCTACAGGTAAAGTACATGAAGACATCCTTAATGCAGCACAGATCCCCCAAATTATCAATGACAATGTTATCTTTGTTACAAGGAGAAAAGAACAATATATATTGGCTAAGAAAAGTATCTGTTTGTGCTTATGTTGTTGAGAAATTGATTTCAGACTTTGTGTGGTCAATTAAAGCATTATTTATGCAATGTGGATTGTCCTGTCTACCTGCGTTGCCATGAGGAGTCTGCTGTATGATTTCAGCTGCTGTGATCTGACCACGTGGTGATTGTATCACCATCCCCTGTGTAAACCATTATCAAATAAACATGCCAGAAGTTGAAGTATAGCTAGTGTAGTCATGTAGAAAATATGGTCTCCAATTTGTCCTCAATATGTTCCTATTTACTGAGGGATAAATATTGACCAGGAAACCAGGAGACCAAGGTATCTACACTGCACTTTGGTGGTTCACGTTCCAAAATCTATTGTGTCCCAAGAGGCCAGATGGGCCTCAGTTTAACAAATAATCTTTAATCTGGTGAGGCCAATCATAGAATCATAGAAAATAGGTGCAGGAGTAGGACATTCGGCCGTTCGAGCCTGCACCGCCATTCAATATGATCATGGCTGATCATCCAACTCAGTATCCTGTACCTGCCTTCTCTCCATACCCCCTGATCCCTTTAGCCACAAGGGCCACATCCAACTCCCTCTTATATATAGCCAATGAACTGGCCTCAACTACCTTCTGTGGCAGAGAATTCCACAGACTCACCACTCTCTGTGTGAAAAATGATCTTCTTATCTCGGTCCTAAAAGACTTCCCCCTTATCCTTAACCTGTGACCCCTTGTTCCGGACTTCCCCAACATCGGGAACAATCTTCCTGCATCTAGCCTGTCAAACCCGTTCAGAATTTTGTACGTTTCTATAAGATCCCCCCTCAATCTCCTAAATTCCAGCGAGTACAAGCCGAGTCTATCCAGTCTTTCTTCATATGGAAGTCCTGCCATCCCAGGAATCAGTCTGGTGAACCTTCTCTGTACTCCCTCTATGGCAAGAATGTCTTTCCTCAGATTAGGTTCAGCAATCCCACATGGCAACAGAGTGTTTGGCTCAACTGTGTGTTCAATTATTCAAATTTGGGGTTGTGCCTGAGGGTTTATTCTGTGTTGTTGAACAAACTGATCAGATGGGTATCGGGCTATAAACAGACTATCCTTTATTGATATCAGTAACTTATAAGTAAACATAAGTGTCTAGTACAACAGTTCATCAAGCACTGACGCATGGAATACTCAGTTCTTAAAGCTTCCCTTATATTTATATAAATCACATTTTTTTCCATAAAAAAACATTCCAATAACTGATCATTAGTAATATAAAATTACACATTGAATGTATTAACTGTATGTATAATTATAAATTCAATTGCTCCTTTACTTGTCATCTTGACTTGTGAAAACTCTGCAGTGCAAAGATGCATTAGTCCAGTCTCCAGATATTTTCAAGTCTGCTAGGTACCTCCACATGTTGGCCTTACCTCATTCATGGTCTCCTGTCCCAACCCAAATTCTGTCCAGCAATGGCTCTATCGTGGAATCCATACAGTAACTCAAATCCATGCTCATCCTGTGCCTCATATTCTCAATCACCATCTAGTTGGGCATCCTGTCCATGTAACACATGATCTATCCATGTCATCTGACTTCTGTCACTCATCCCCATCATTGCACCACCATTTTATTCACAATATTTTTCCTGAAGCTGAATCCAAATTCTCGGATTATCAAATAGGATTTAACCCTGTGCTTCTGGACGATTAATCTCAAAGAGTCTTGGATTAATATCCAGTTAACCTATGACAATCAAGCACAGCAAAATATGCAAACTAAAGAATGTACCCATTAACAGGAGTCAGCACAACACATTTGAAAGTAAGTTGAGAGAAACACATCACCAATTCTAAATCAGGTAATGTTGGGAAAAATTAATTACATATTGTGTTTATCATATTTGTGGAAAATGGAGTTAATGGAATCTCTATTGTGTTTTGTTAAATGTGTGAAATTAAATTGTTTGTATAATCATGAGGGGAATAGATAGGGTGAGTGTGCAGAGTCTTTGACCCAGTATAAAGTAATCAAAAACTAGAAGGCATAGGTTTAAGTTGAGAGGAACGTGAGTGGCAGGTTTTTTCACTCGGATGATGGTGGTTATGTGGAACAAGCTGACAGAGAAGGTCGTTGAGGAAGGAACTATAACTGCATTTAAAAGACACTTAGGCAGATACATGAACCAGCAGGTGGCACCTTAATGGCTGCCTCGGCAACAGTCTGTCTCGGCCTTTTGCTTCTTTGATGTTTTTTAGTCTGTGTTAAATTGATGTTTTAGTGTTCTTTAGCTTTATTTTATGTGGGGGGTGCAGGGGAGTTGGGGGAAACTTTTTAAAATCTCTTATCTCGACGAAGATGCATTTTTTCCCGTATCGTATCTCCATCCGCACTGTGGCCTAACATCGAGGTGCTGGGCGGCCTCTTGCTGGGGATTGACTTTGAGGAGCTCGGAGTTAACATCGTGGAGCTGTTGGTCCCTGTCCGGTGGGAGCCTGCGGATTTAACATCGTGGAGCACGTGGTCCCTTGGTTAGGGATCGACTTCGGGAGCTCCAAGCCGCAGAAGCTTCGACCGCCCTGACCTGGGGGCTTCAATCGTCGGCTGCGGGAGCTTCTATCACCCCGACTGCGAACGGTTCGACTCCCCAAACCGCCGGAGAATAAAGAGTGAAAATGATTAGACTTTATTGCCTTCCATCACAGTGAGGAATCCACTGTGGTGGATGTTTATATTAACTTTGATGTAGTTGTGTGTCTTGTTGCTTTTTCTAGTATGACTGTGATAAATTGAGTTTAATTGCACCTTCATTGGTGCACATGACAAGGAAATACATTTGAAGCTTTGGAGAAGAAAGGTTAAGGTTATGGTGTAGCGGCGCCTGCTATCGCACGCAGATATCGAACCCGGCGGTGGGAAGCCGCGGTCACGTGACTCGGGAGGGGCTGCTGTTTTCGCGCCACAGTTGTTTTGCTGACCACCGTTGTGATCAGCCGTGTATGCACAGACCTGTTTATAAGGAGCGAGTGTTCAAAAAAAAAACGTTCAGAAAACGTAGTCATCGTTTCTACATCCGCTAAAATGGGTCAATTGCAGGCAGATGGGACTAGCTTGGATGGGGCAACTTGGATGGTACAGACTAGTTGAGCCAAAGGACCTGGTTCTGTGCTGTATGAATCTATGACTTTATAAAAGGTGAAAACTATTTAAATGGTGTCCTCTCTCTGAACAGGTTTGGGCAATCAGAGACAGACAACTCCACCATCAAAAGGAAACACAGAAGGTGAATCTCACCTTTATGGCAACGTTGAATAAAATCGGCAGGTGGCAGGTATAGTGGCCATTTGACTAGTTTTGCATTTCATTGATGATGGCATGTGCCTTTAAATTTAGACTGCCCGTTATATTGTGGGCGGGGATTTATGACGTGTGTTTGGGCGTGTTTGGAGCTTAGATGCTTGCGCAGAAGTCTAGTGATGAACATTTTGGTGATGAACAGAGGATTGCGAGCGCATACATTGAGAAGGTCCATGCTTGGAAAGAAATCAAGCCAGAAGATGGGGAACAATTGAGTGATTATGCAATATTTCTGAGAGAATGTTGCAGCTCGATGACAAATCTTGGCTACATGGAGGAAATGCATCTTGCGAGTAATATTAGAACCATCATTAGCAAGTTGCCCAGAAGAATGAGAGAAAAGTGGAGAGATGAAGCAGGCAAAATACGAGATGAAAGCAACAAGTAGACAGGCTACCAGACCTGGTGGAATTTTTAGAAAGGGAAGTACGGTACATGTTAGACTCGTACCATGGAACTATTGAAGATCGCAGACCACTTGCAACTTATAAAGGTTCTACTTTTACCAAAACTAAACAAAGAGCAGGGCCTAAGAAAAGCAATTTTGCTACCACTATAATAACTAAGAAGACAATAGGTGGAGCCATAGGAGATGCACTGACTATTAAGAAGGGATTTTGTCCATTTTGTGATGAAGTGGGTCACACCATAAGATGGTGTCGTAAATTTAAAGAGAAGAAAATGAAGAAAAGATGGACTTTTTAAAAAGGAATTGAATCTGCTATGGATGTGTAAAGAAGGGGCACATGGTAAAAAACTGTAAGTGCCCTATAATTTGTGACAAGTGTAAGCAGAATCATCCTGATGAGCTTCACCTGTAAAGAAAAGAGCGGGACCATACAGAGCAGAAGGAGGAGTCAGCTGCTATTAATGCTGTCACCTCGCGCCTCAAGTAACTGCTCATATTGGGGCCGGGGTTGAAGCATGCATCTTCTCTTCTCTTACCTGTACAAGTGAGAAATAGGGAAACTAATGTCGTGTTGCAACGTATGCATTCCTGGACCACGGAACGTCAGCTACTTTTTGTACAGAGAATTTGATGAGTTGGCTGGACATTACAGGAGAGAAAGTTTAAATTCAAATGCGTACATGAATAAAGAGAAAGAGTATCCTAGTCATTACATTACAAATATGGAGATTTCAGTTTGGATGAAGATAATTTTATTCCATTTTCAGAAGTTTTTACACGTGGAACTATGCCTGTTGGTCGTCAGAATGTACCCAGATGTGAAGACTTAAAGCAATGGCCTTACCTCAAGGATGTCAAAATATCAAAGATAAATTCTGATATTGACTTGCTTATTGGAATGAATGCACTGAAAGCATTAGAACCTATACAGATTGTTAGGAGCCAAGGTGATGGACCGTATGCTGTGAAGACCCTACTTGGATGGGTTTTTATCTATGGCTCCTTGAGCAAGAATAAGGGAAACGGTAGCCAGGTGAACTGCCGTGCTGTTGCTGTTAACCAAATATCTACGGGTAAATTGGAAAAGCTGTTAATGAAGCAATATAATCATGACTTCAATGAAAGTACCAGCAAGGAATCTGAAGAAATGCCCAGAGAAGAATTTAAAATTCTTAGATATTATGAACTATTCAGTTAAGATGATCAATGGACATTATTGTTTTGACTCGCCTTTCAAGCACGAAAGTGTTAGTTTACCGAATAATCGTCATATGGCAGAACAGCTAATCCAGAATTTGAAACGTGTTTGCTAAGAACACAACATTTCAAGAGGAATATACATCCTTCTTACAGGATATGATTGATAATGATTATGCCGAAATGATACCAACGAATCAATTATATCGAGGTGATGGAGAGCTCTGGTATATTCCGCACCATGGGGTGTATCACTCAAAGGAAGGGACATGCGGGTGGTCTATGATTGTGCTGCAGTCTTCAAAGGTACATCGCTTAACGGTGAACTACTGCAAGGTCCAGACCTTACCAACTCACTCATTGGAGTTCTCATCAAATTTAGGCAAGAACCGATTGCTTTAATGGCTGACATCAGATCAATGTTTCATCAAGTGAAAGTAGCTGGTACACATATTGATTACCTGCGATTCTTATGGTGGCCTGAAGGGGGTGTGCAGCAAAGATCTTGTTGTTACCGGATGAAGGTAAATCTCTTCGGAGCAGTGTCATCTCCAAGTTGTGCGAACTGCGCTTTAAGGAAGACCGCAGGGAACAATAAAGATTATTTCCCAGAGGAGGTAATTTCCACTTTGAAAAATAATTTATACAAAAGTGGTTATGGGACTGTTTCATATTTAAGACTGCAAAATGTTAACAAAAGAGTGCATGTTGCATTCTTAATGGGAAAAGCCAGAGTGGCATCACTGAAACAAATGACGATTCCCAGAATGGAACTTACAGCAGAAGTCTTGGCTGTTAAAATTGACATAATGCTGCAAAAGGAACTACAATTTCAACTGCAAGAATCTATCTTCTGGACCGATAGCACTACGGTTGTGAAATACATCAATAATGAAAACAAACGCTTTATGACATTTGTAGCAAATAGAGTCTCCTTTGTGGGTTACACAAAAAGCTGGAGAAAACTCAGCGGGTGCAGGCAGCATCTAAGAGGCGAAGGAGATAGGCGACGTTTCGGGTCGAGACCCTTCTTCAGACTGGTCAGGGATCAGGGAAACGAGAGATATAGACAGTGATGTGGAGAGATAAAGAACAATAAAATGAAAGATATGCACAAAAGTATCGATAATAAAGGGAACAAGCCATTGTAAGCTGTTTGTGGTGTGAAAATGAGAAGCTAGTCCGACTAGGGTGGGGGAGGGAGATAGAGAAAGAGGGAATGCCAGGGCCCGAGGGCTGAGGGAGAGAGTGGGAGGGGGAGGAGGACATCTCCTCGGAGTCTCCTTTGTATTGGGAGCTACTAATGTTTCTCAATGGAAGATATGTTAGCACAAAGAAAATCCTGTGGACGAAGCCTCTAGAGGACTAACAGCAAATTGGTTTCTAAATAAACAGGAGATGGATCAATGGGCCCAAGTTTCTTTGTGAACCAAGCAGAGAATGGCCAAAGCTTGAACTCGGATTGAAATCTCTGTAAATGATCCGGAAATTAAACAAAAACATATTTGGTGAACGTGATTGCTAAAGACTCATATGACAACGTGAACAATTTAATTACCCACTTTTCCATCATGGAATAAATTGATAACTTCGCTAGCCTGGTTTCTTAAAATAAAAACAAGATTATTGCTGGCGGCTTGGAAAAGGAGACAAATTACAGAGAGTATCCTGGGAGAGAATCCTGATAAACGGCAAGGAGGGATTGAAGGCCAGATGCAAGTTTTTTGAAGCTTCAATATGGCCTACAGGGTTTATGTCTTGATGATCTCCTCAAGGCGGAAAATTGCGATCATCTCTTTCTGTCAAAGACAGAAATACAAAGAAGAAATATTAACATTGGAAGCCGGAGGACAGGGGGTAAAAATTAAACGGTCAATTGTACAAGGTCAACCCAGTCTGGGAGGAAGGTCTTCTGCGGATGGGTGGTCGCCCTAAACAATTGGCAATGCCCTAAAATTACTAAACGTCCTATCATTCTCTCAAAGGACTTTTACATAACGACATTATTATTACGACATAATTCATGAGCAAGTTGGACACATTGAGGAAGAAATTTATGTTATCCCAACTTTGTATAAAATATTGGGTTATCAAGGCTGACTCTACAGCATCACGAGGTTCTTGGTAGATGGGAAGAATACTAGAAATCATGCCTGATGTTCGGGGTTTGGTGCGTATGGTACGTCTTAAAATAACAAACAACGTTTTAATAAGACCAATAACCAAGTTGTGCTTGCTTCTAGAAGGCGAAAGGTGAAGTTGGATGAGTCGATGAAGAGCCATGATTGCGGATATATAGTGAAAGCTATTTATTTCCTCGTTAGTATTATGTTTCGTATATCCCTGCCTGTCACGCGTTAGGACCAGGGTTCAATTTCCCGACGAGGAGCCACAGGGTTTAATTCCTTGACCTTTTGCTTTTGATATATGTGTAGCCTTATATGGCCACTTTTTTTAAATGTTTATTAGTAATTGCCTCGTTAGATACTCAGAACAATTAGGGGCCGGTATGTAGTGGCCATTTGGCCTGTTTTGCATGTCACTGATGATGGGATGTGCCTTTAATTTTAGACTGCCGTTATATTGTGGGTGGGATTCATGACGTGTGTTTGGGCGTATTTGGAGCTTAGATGCTTGCGCAGAAGTCAAGTTTTTAGATTAGTTGGAGAGACGATGGAGAAGGTCAATACTTCGACCATGTCAATGTTACGGAGACAAGAGGCATTTTGTAATGTTTAAAGTTGCAAGTTGGGAATTCTTTTTTGTTAATATATTTTTATTGTAGAAACATATTAATGAAAGATACATTTATTATACATTAATGAAAATACATTATTAGATACTTTCATATATTATCAATATTTATTAGATACTTTCATAATATTTATTAATATTATATTAATATTAAGATTTAAGACTTTATGCTTCTAAACACTTTTTTAATTTTTTTTATAAAGTAGGAAAAGATAGAGAAAAATAATTATAGAAAATATGTAAACGAATGGAGTATTAGTCAGTAAACCGTCATTGGAGATATAAGCATGATTTATTATGTATACTTCTTCGTCCATTCTATTATTCAGGCCTCAGTCGAGCCCCCGCACCGAGCACTTTGACCCTGTAAATATTCTATATAGGGAGACCATAATCCTCTGAAGAGATCTAACCTGTCCATTAGGACAAGCCTCAATCTCTCCAGATGGAGTGTCTCCGACATTTCTGTATTCCACATTTTGATTGTGGGGGATGTAGGACCTTTCCAGAATTTTTGTATTAATTTTTCCCCAATTATTAAACCGTAATCAATAAAGTTCTTGATTTATTCGTTGTTATTAATTGGTCTGTTTCCAGTATTCCTAGTATTATTAACTTTGAATCAGGGATCAAATTTATATTAACAACATTCGAAATTATCCTAAATATTTCTATCCAGAATTTTGTAATTTTTACACAGTTTGTAAATGAATGTGACAGATTAGCTTCTAAATGTTGACATTTACCACAATATGGGAGATACTTTTGGAAAAATGTTATGTAGTTTGGATTTTGATTAATGTATAGTCTATGTAGTATTTTAAACAGTATAAGAGAGTGTTTAGCATTTAACGAACAATAGTGTATATGTTGTAAACTTTCGTCCCATACATCTGGTCTAATAATTTGACCTAGTTCGTTTTCCCAAGATTGTCTATATATTTCTGTTAATGGAACATCACTTTCCAATAAGATGTTTTATATATATATATGAAATCATTTTTTCTGTGTTCGGATGGTTATTTAAGCATTCATCTAAAATTCTATCTTCTATTTCTAAGTTCCTGTGTGTTTGCTTTAACATAGTCACTGATTTGTAAATATCTAAAATAATCTTTAGGGTGTTAGTCCATAAATTTGTTGTAACTCTTGAAATGAAAGGAATGAGTTTTCCTTATAGAGATCACCCATCTTAATAATTCCCCCTTGTTTTTCCATTGTAAAAAGCCTTTATCCAATCATTGAAGGTTTAAATGTAAACGTTATTTACAATGGTAAGGATAGTGGTATAGATTTCAGTTTAATGTTTTCTTTTATTTGTTTCCAAATACGTATTCTTTTTTTTTATTTTTTATACGCTTTCTATTATCGGGTTTTCACTATAGATTTTCTTAGCTAAATTAATATTTGCAAATATTATAGAACTAATTTCAAAGGAGAACAATCTTCTTTTTCCATATTTAACCAAATTGGTTGGTTATCTGTCTCTTCTAACCAAAAATTCATATTTTTAATATTAACTGCCCAGTAATACAACATAAAATTTGGTAGTGCTAACCTCCATTTATTTTTGATTTACATTAAATGTTTTTATTTATTCTTATGGCTCTTATAATCCCAAATAAAGTTTGTAATTAGGGAGTTCCACCTTTTTAAGAGTTTAATTTTTTAGGGAGATATATCGGTAAAATTAATTGGAAAAGATATAATAATTGTGGAAGAAAAATCATTTTTATTATATTAATTTTACCTAACATTGAAATAGGTAGAGTTTTCCAATATAAAATATTCTTATTTAAGTTTATTCAATATGGTGGGAAGTTTAGATTTAAATAAAGAATCAAATCTTTTTGTTACGTAAATTCCAAGATATTTAATTTTTTCATTTGTTATCTTAAAAGGGAAGTGTTGTATATGTGTAAGTTATTTACCGTTATTGGCATATATTCACTATTTTATTCCAATTGATACAAATATCCTGAAAAGGATCCAAATTCAGTTATTAATTTTAACAAATTTTGGATACTAATTTCTGGTTTTGTGATGTAAAGTAATACATCATCCGCATATAAGGACATTTTATTTTTAGTATCTTTTTCTTGTATCGTATCCATATATTTCCGGATGTAATCTCACCCTCTGAGCTAGCGGTTCTATTGCAAGTGCAAACAGTCGGGGGGATAAAGGGCAACCTTGTCTACAGCCTCGAGATAAAATGAATTTAGTTGGTAACACTCAATTGTTGTTATTCTAGCTGTCGGATTTGTATATAACAATTTGATCCAAGTAATGAACTTCTCTCCCAGTTTGAAAGCTTCCATAAACGAAAACAAATAAGGCCATTCCACCTGATCGAAGGATTTCTCTGCATCTAACGAGATAACTACTAGACCTTTTTTAATACCTCTTTCGAATATATAATATTGAATAACCGTCTCAAATTATATGGGAATATCGTTTTGGTAATAAATCCTGTTTTTGATCGGGGTGAATTAATTCATTAATAACTGTGCTTAGCCTTTTGTGCTAATATTTTGGTTAATATCTTTTGATCAGTATTTAAAAGAGCTATTGCTCTAAATGATCATGGTTCATCAGGTCTTTCTTTATTTTAGGTATAAGTGTTAATGGTAGATTCATTTAACGTTTCTGGTAGTTTCTGCTGTGTATATAAAAATATATATATTATACATATATATTATTATATAATGATTTCAGACTTGGTACAATCTGATCATGAAATGTTTTATAAAATTCCGAGCCAATACAACTGTCCCGGTGTTTTACCATTTTTTAATGATCTAATAGATTCTTGGATTTCTTTTATGAGATATCCAGCATTTAATGATTCTCTATTTTGTAAGTCCAACCCTTTCAGGTTACATTTTTAAAAAATGCTCAATTCCTATTTTATTTTCTGTTGTTTTAGCAGTGTAATAAGCTTTTATAGTAATGCATTAAATCTTTCGTTAATATCTTTAGGTTGTATTAGTAGTTCGCCATTATGTGATTTTATCCTATGGATTATTTTTTCGGCTTCCATATTTTCCTTAGTTGTCGAGCCAATAGTTTTTGAGGTTATCTCGAATTCAAACTGTAATTGTTTAGTATGTTGATAAAGTTTTACAACTTGATCTGTATATATTTTATTTAATTTATATTTACAATGCTGCAATTTTATTGTGTAATATTATAGATGGATTCGCTGCATTCTCTATATCTAATTGTTTAATCTCCTTTTCCAGTTCTTGTTTGATCCTTACGATTCTTTTTATTATAAAATGCTTGGGCTTGGTATGGAAATCATGATTTCCAGAGATATGCTTTAAAATGTTTCCCCATAGTAAGGAACAAGATATTTCCGGTTTTTCATTTGTTCGAAAAAAATCTTAATTTGTGCTGTCTGTAATATATTCCTGAGTTATTTTGTTTTGTATAATTTGTGGGTTAAATCTCCACTGTCCCGATATTTCTGTTTACCATTTATTTAATCTTAAATGTTAAAGGTGCATGATTGAAATTTATATATTGTGATATTAGAATTATAAGTGAGTGAAATAAGTTTGGCATTCAAAAGAAATAATTATTCTTGAGTAGGTTTTATGTACTGACGAATAAGGAGTATTCTCGTCCGGTAGGATTTTCTACTCTCCAAACATCTTTGATATTAGTAGTTTCCATATATGCATTTAATAAGTCATATAGAATGTGATTTAGTTTTCCTTGCCTCATAGATCTATCTAAGTAATGGGTCTGTGTGTATTAAAATATCCTCCAATTTTTAAATTGTATTGTGTTAATTCCGGGATATTGTTAATATTTTTCTTGAAAAACAATGGACTATCAAAGTTTGGTCCCATATACATTAACAAAAAAATCCTTTTTGTGTATTTTAATTTCTCCTTCACAATGATGTATCTGCCATCGTTATCAGTTATAGTTGATGTATAAATAAAATGCCTTTGCGAAATAATATTGCTACGCTCTTGATTTATGCATATAAAGAAGAATGGTACAATTTGATCTATCCATTTAGCTTTCAACCTATGTTCAGCATCTTTTTTTAAGTGGGTTTCTTGAATGAAAATTACATCGCTTTAATTGCTTTTACATGTGCTAATTATTTTCCTTCTTAATACGGGTTTCATTTATACCTTTAAATTCACTACAAATACTCGTATTCATCATTCCCCATATTAATTTTTAAGTCTCTGCATCTTTTGTCTATGGGGGTCTGCAATGGATGTCATGGTTCAGCCCGACAGTCCGACTTACACCCGAATATAGAATAGAGGAAATTAAGATCGTGAATGTCTCTCACGTATATAGTCTCCTTTGATCCAATATATAACTCCATTCAACTGAAAAAAAACAATACTTTTATAAAAGAAGAAACAAAGGATAGATTAAGAAGTTGGTATTTGTGTGTTAAATGAAAGAAAAAAACTACATCTAGAATTGTTGCAGTTAGTGCTAGCCATACTGCATGGCTAACCATGCATAACCGAAAACTTTGTTTAACCGTCGTTGATGTTAGTAACTTAACCAGCTCCTAGTTATTTGGAATTATTAGTCCCTAATGAATATTTTACCGGGGATATAACATTAAAAAAAAGAAAGGGGAAAAAAAAGGAAAAAAAACTTCTAATTATAATAATTAAGAATATAAATACATATATTGAAACGTTATTAAAAATCTAATTAAGATAAATAAAATGGGGCAAAAAAGAAATAAAAAAAAACCATAAAACAAAAGGAAAACAAAAAGTAAAAATGAAAAATGCTGGTATAAAAGAAAAGTTCTCATCAAATGATAATCCGTCTCTATATTTGACTCTAATCATTCCAACATAGATAATATTAATTATTATAGTGATAATGATTAATTTGTTAATTAGTAAAAGTAATACGCTATAATTTTGTTATTTATTTAGTTATATAATATTAGTTAAATTAATGATTAGTAAAGATACCAACGGTGTGACTTTAATATGTATTAGTTATTGATATTAGTTAATATAATTATATAATTATTAGTATCCATGGTGAGGTTTTCAATCCTGCATCTTTCTCCAGCTTCCCTCCAGCATTGTCCAATTCCATCCGATCCTGCGTTATCTTATGCAAAGTCTTGCGGAGTCTTGAAGATTCTTTGTAAATGTCCATAAAAGTCAGTATATTCAATGGTAGGGGCTACTTCTCAGGTCTTGATCTGCAGGGCAAAGTCAGTGCTTCCGTTGGATTGGAGAAGAAATGTTCCTTGTTGTTGAAAGTAACTCTTAAAGTAGCTGGGTAATTCAGGCCGTACTTCAAATTTTCCACTCCCCTCATAAGACTTTAGCCTCGTTAAATGCTTTCCGTTTCCTGGAAACTTCTGCTGGTAATCTCGGTAGATACTGATCCTTTGTCCATCAAATACCAGGTTTCTGTTTCTCGAGGTTTTTCGCATATATCTCCTCCAAGACGTTAGTCATATTGTACCTTTATAATCATTTGTCTTGGGGGGGGGGGGGGGCGTTTAGTCTTGTCTGACGTCTCCTCACATCTATGTGCACGGGCTAATAAAGGCTTTTGTTCCAGAGATAAAACGTTATAGCAGTTGGTTCGCAGTAAATTCTCAGAGGATCTTTCATCTTTCTCTCGTCCTTCGGGAATACCCGCGATTCTTAGGTTTTGTCTTCTCTGGCGACCTTCTAGCTCAGTACATTTCTCGTTATTTTAGTCAGTAAATCCCGTTAGACCGTTATTTTCTGTAACAGCTTTGCTGTAGTCCCAGCGCTTATGTGAGCTAGTTCTTCAAGGCTTTTTTATACCAGCCGTCTGTTGATCATCAGTACCTTCTCACAGGGTTCAGCCTTTTTCAAAGTCAGTTTTGACCTTTTTCAATTTTATCGTTCATCTCCGCTTTGACATTTCGTTCATCATTTCTGTGATTTCTTTCTTCAGATCTTCCGATATTTTCTTAGCCTTATCATTAATATTGGAATTAATTTCCAGTTGTAATTCTTTCATTTGATTATTCATCTGATAATTTGTTCTCGAAAGATAAGAACAATCTGCCGCTACAACCGATGTTGGCGGAGTCCAGAACCAGGGGCCACAGTTTAAGAACAAGGGGTAAAGCCATTTAGAATGGAGACGAGGAAACACTTTTTCTCACAGAGAGTTGTGAGTCTGTGGAATTCTCTGCCTCGGAGGGCAGTGGAGCAGGCTCTCTGGATGCTTTCAAGAGAGAGCTAGATAGGGCTCTTAAAGATAGCAGAGTCAGGGGATATGGGGGAGAAGGCAAGAAAGGGGTACTGATTGGGAAATGATCAGCATGATCACATTGAATGGCGGGGTGTTGGCGGACTCGAAGGGCCGAATGGTTACTCCTGCACCTATTGTCTATTGTAGGCTAACAAAGTAGTCAAGTGTTTTCAATACATTCAGCATTTCTGATCCGTTTAAATTCAGATAATGACATGACGTTGCATTTGGCTCCAGTGTCGATCTTTGCAAACAGTAATAGTGTTGTTGACATGAAGTGAAACTTCAGGGTTGAGGTTGGCTTGTTAGTGAACGCAACCAGGGAGTTTATGCTGTGGCTGCAATCTTCATGCTCAGGGAGTAGAGCTGGAGGTGGCACTACTAGCTCTTGGTACTTGCTATCAGGAGCTTCATGTTTTAACCAGTGTACAGACTGCCTTGGGAGTGATCCGATTCCATGAGTATGGCAAAATTTTGAGAAATTATTTATTCTTTTGCAAAAAATGGCATATTTTTTCCAAGAGGCAAAGCAAAGTTTGCGATCTGCAGGGTGGGAGCCGCCACAGTTAGAAACACTTTCCAATAATCTTTAAGATTGTCGAGATGATGTGTGGGGTTGTGAGCGATGGTTACGGTAGGAAGTGTCGGTAGCATCGACGATGGTATGAGGAATGCGGTACGGGTCCGATGACCTGATGTGAGAGGTCGTGGATCTCATTATACGACAAGCATGTTCAACTCGGGCACTTGTAAGTGTCATTTCAGTATCACGGATGTGGCTGTGGGCCGAGCATCAGAAATGTTGTTAGAATGCATTTTTCGTGATCCACGTCACGGAACAACATGAGCTTTTCCACAGATTTAGATGAAAAATAATTGAGAAGGATGTCATAACTCGTCACTGCCAAAGTTGCACATTAATTAATTAAACTAATTAGAAATGAGATCGGGAAAGTAGTGCCGGTCTAGTGGCCAATGCCCATATTACACCATGGGCAGCCTATTTCCGTGTTGCAGTCCATTTAAACTATATATATATGACTTGTAAATATGATTGTAATCATATATAATTAAGTATAATTATATTATAAAATTAATATGATGAATATAATTGTGAGTTTTTTTTGAATGACACTGTCGCAGAGGTCATGCTCCTGAACCAGCCTAATTAATGGGCGATGGTGGGCATTCTTGTGGGTTCCTCCCTTTACTGAACCCCACTGACTACCATAGTGGGGAGGAGTGGGGGTCACGGCCATAGTGGGGACTTTGGGACAATTCAAGGCTGGTGGACAGTTCTGCAAGGAATCTTCCAGTCGCTTTAATAGGAAATTTAATGAGACTGGTGCAGAGGTCCCAGGTTTTAAGGGCTCATGAACCTCCCTAATTAAAGGGCCAGGATAGATCTACTGGGTTCCCCCGTTTACTGAACCCCACTGACTGTCATAGTGGGGATAGTAGGGTACGGCATAGTGGGACTGGGGCAGTTCCAAGGTACACAAAAATGCTGGAGAAATGTCGTAGAGTTGGAGGGAAGGGGGGAATCACAGAGGGGGAACAGTTAGAGAGGAGGTTGTGAAACTGTCTCCGGTGGTGAGAGGAGAACCTCTTCAAAGTAGGCATCGTAGAGTTGGAAGGAAGGGGCAATTCCGGCTGGGGGACAGACCTGTAAGAGATGTGTCTTATTTCTGATGTAAATGTCACATCCTGACCGAGAATCGAATGCTCTGATGTTTTACCCCAGACCGGGGTTATTCCGCTCCCCTGTGTGTTTATAACATTATTTACCCCAGTTTTACCCCAGACGGGTTTATCCGCTCCTCTGAGTTTATAACATTATTTACCCCAGTTTTTACCCCAGATTTACTGGGTTTTATTCCCCAGACGTGTAGTTTATTTGGTGATTTATTGATTATTTGCAGAGAGGGGGGTTGGGAGCCAAGAGGGGGAGATGTTTATAACTCAGGTGTTTTATGTCTGGACGCTGCTCCAGACGGTGAGGAGTTTATATTATTGACCTCGGCTTTATCCCCCCAGACACACGGGGTAGTTTATGTGAAGATTGACCACAGTTACTGGGTTGTTTGTGTATTTATAACGTTATTGAGATGAGTGAATCAGAGGGGGAGTGAGTGACCACACCCACACACACACACACACGCACACCACGTGTACTTGACTCAGGCACTCACCTCACTTCTCCTCCACGTTGATGATCCCGCTAACGTCATCATTTATTATCGGCAGCGACGTCACCAACTGTGCCGGTCGGCCATCTTGGTGAGGGCAGGTGACGTAGAGCGGGAACAAGATGAAGATGAACCGCGCTGAATGGGGGGCAGGGAACTGGGGGTGGGAGAGAGATAGAGAGAGAGACAGACAGAGAGTAAAGTGCTGGAGTAATTCAGCAGGTCAGCAGCATCTGTGCAGAAGAGAGAGACACAATGTCTAAATATGGGTTCGTTCGCGGGGGCCATCTTGGGTTAGGGCGGGTGAGGTCGGCGGGTGGGCGGCCATCTGGTGAGGTCACCGCCCTCCCCGCCCGCCCTGCGCCGTGGACATCACCGCCCTCCCTGCCCACCCTGCGCCGTGAGGTCATCGCCCTCCCGCCCCCCCACCCTGCGCCGTGACATCACCGTCCTCCCCCCGCCCACCCTGTGCCGTGACGTCGCCCCCCCGCCTTCCCGCCCGCCCTGCGCCGTGATGTCACCGCCTTCGCGCCCTGCGCCGTGACATCACCGTCCTCCCCGCCCACCCTGCCGTGACGTCGCCGCCTCCCTGGCCACCCTGCGCCGACATCACCGCCCTCCCTGCCCACCCTGCGCCATGACATCACCGCCCTCCCCGCCCACCCTGCGCCGTGACATCACCGTCCTCCCCGCCCACCCTGCGCCGTGACGTCACCGCCCTCCCCGCCCACCCCCTGCGCCGTGACATCACCGTCCTCCCTGGCCACCCTGCGTCGTGACATCACCGTCCTCCCTGCCCACCCTGCGTCGTGACATCACCGTCCCCCGCCCACCCTGCGCCGTGACGTCGCCGCCCTCCCCGCCCACCCTGCGCCGTGACATCACCGTCCTCCCCGCCCGCCCTGCGCCGTGACGTCACCGCCTTCCCGCCCACCCTGCGCCGTGACATCACCGTCCTCCCTGCCCACCCTGCGTCGTGGACGTCGCCGCCCTCCCTGGCCACCCTGCGCCGACATCACCGCCCTCCCTGCCCCCCCACCCTGCGCCACCTCACCCCCTCCCTCCCTGCGCCGTATCACCGCCGTCCCTGCCCACCCATGACATCACCGTCCTCCCCGCCCACCCTGCGCCGTGACGTCGCCGCCCTCCCTGGCCACCCTGCGTCGTGACGTCGCCGCCCCTCCCGCCCACCCTGGCGAGACATCACCGTCCTCCCCGCCCACCCTGCGCCATGACATCACCGTCCTCCCCACCCTGCGCCGTGACGTCGCCGCCCTCCCTGGCCACCCTGCGCCATGACATCACCGCCCTCCCTGGCCACCCTGCGCCGTGACATCACCGCCCTCCCTGCCCACCCCGCCCATGACATCACCGTCCTCTCCCGCCCACCCTGCGCCGTGACGTCGCCGCCCTCCCTGGCCACCCTGCGTCGTGACGTCGCCGCCCTCCCCGCCCACCCTGCGTCGTGACATCAACCGTCCTCCCCCCGCCCACCCTGCGCCGTGACATCACCGCCCTCCCCGCCCACCCTGCGCCGTGACATCACCGTCCTCCCCGCCCACCCTGCGCCGTGACATCACCGTCCTCCTTCCCCGCCCGCCCTGCGCCATGACGTCACCGCCGATCCGAGGGCGGGGCTGCAGCTGGTAGGTGCTCGATGGTGGTTTGTTTGTTTTTAAATTTGAAGGCGACACAGGGAACAAGATGAAGGTCGTGGTGGATAATAGCCGGTTACAGAGAAACACAGAGACACGGACAATAGGGGCAGGAGTAGGCCGCGGCTGGTCATCAACTCAGTATCCCGAACCTGCCCGCGAGATGGACGTCATGTATAATGGCCGATTACAAGGCCACATCTAAACCCTCTTAAATATAGACAATGAACTGGCCTCAACTACCTTCTGTGGCAGAGAATTCCACAGACTCACCACTCTCTGTGTGAAAAATGTTTTTCTCATCTCGGACCTTATCCTTAAACTGTGACCCCTTGTCCTGGACTTCCCCAACATCGGGAACAATCTTCCTGCATCTAGCCTGTCCAACCCCTTAAGAATTTTGTAAGTCTCTATAAGATCCCCCCTCATCTTCTAAATTCCCAGCGAGTACAAGCCGAGTCTATCCAGTCTTTCTTCATATGAAAGTCCTGCCATCCCAGGAATCAGTCTGGTGAACCTTCTCTGTACTCCCTCTATGGCAAGAATGTCTTTCCTCAGATTAGGAGACCAAAACTGTACGCAATACTCCAGGTGTGGCCTCACCAAGACCCTGTACAACTGCAGTAGAACCTCCCTGCTCCTAGACTCAAATCCTTTTGCTATGAAAGCTAAATCGATGTTGAACAGGCTAGTTAGTTGATGAAGAAAAATCGCTTCGACTGCCGTTCTCTGAAGTGATTTTTAAACTGCGCTTGCTAATTTAATTGCTGTAGTAAATTTAAAATCATCTTCTAAAACCGTCAACGCCGGCAACGGGACGGACCTTGTGTAGGGGACAAGGCAAGGTATACAATTTATTTTTTCATTAAAAAGTGCTTCTTAGCATACCTTTAATTAAAATTTCATGTTGCGAGAAGGTGATTTATTCCCCATACGAAACGGCTGTATTTTTTCCTGCCGATATGGGTTTAAAATTCACCGCAACCGCAACGTTCCAATCCATCGCGTTCCACAAAATCCCACTCGCAAGATGATTTAAATGGCCATTAATTTACAGGAATTAAACACTAAATTCCTTCCATTTGGCCTATACATTAATGACAAGAGATTTAAAAATCATGTTATATTGTGAATTCTTGTGTGAATGCTATTTGGACACTTAGGCTATTTAAAAATGTTTATCTTTTCTTAAGAAATGGATAGATGTTTAGGTCTAGCAATTGAATTTTGTAATTAGCTACAATTGGGTAACCAACTAATTATATGCTTTAATTTCAGGTCATCCAAGTAAGATTGTTTTATATTTGTTTCAGAATGCTTCAATCTATAATAACTGTAAATTTCTTTCGGTTCTCTTAATTTTTAAGAAAGTTATGGGTTTTTGACTGTCCTCAATCACAGCTTTTGTGTTAAGTCAATGGAAAAGCAATAGGGAACAAGATGCTAATTTCCGAGGATGAAAATGGCCATAACATTTTTAATTATGAAGATATGAAAGTGAATAAGGTGTCAAATTAAACTTCTTTTTATGTTTTATCTGATGCAGACTTTATTTTTTTTAATTCTCAAAATGTTGTAACATTGCTAGTTATAGTCACAGCCCACGAGATGAATGTCACGGTGTATAACGCCCGGTTACGGTCCCAGCCCGTGAGATGAACATGTCACGGTGTATAACGCCCGGTTACGGTCCCAGCCCGTGAGATGAACGTCACGGTGTATAACGCCCGGTTACGGTCCCCCAGCCCGTGAGATGAATGTCACGGTGTATAACGCCCGGTTACGGTCCCAGCCCGTGAGATGAAACGGTGTATCACGGTCCCAGCCGTGAGATGAATGTCACAGTGTAAACGCCCGGTTACGGTCCCAGCCCGTGAGATGAATGTCACGGTGTAATAACGCCCGGTTACGGTCCCAGCCCGTGAGATGAATGTCAGTGTAATAACGCCCGGTTTACGGTCCCAGCCCGCGAGATGAATGTCATGTATAACGGGTAACGGTAAGCCCGTGAGATGAACGTTATGGTGTATAACGCCCGGTTACGGTCCCCAGCCGCGAGATGAACATGTATAACGCCCGGTTACGGTCCCAGCCCGTGAGATGAACGTCACGGTGTATAACGCCCGGTTACGGTCCCAGCCCGCGAGATGAACGTAATGTATAACGCCCGGTTACGGTCCCAGCCCGTGAGATGAATGTCACGGTGTATAACGCCCGGTTACGGTCCCAGCCCGTGAGATGAATGTCATGGTGTATAACGCCCGGTTACGGTCCCAGCCCGTGAGATGAATGTCACGGTGTATAACGCCCGGTTACGGTCCCAGCCCGTGAGATGAATGTCACGGTGTATAACGCCCGGTTACGGTCCCAGCCCGTGAGATAAACGTCACGGTGTATAACGCCCGGTTACGGTCCCAGCCCGTGAGATGAATGTCACGGTGTATAACGCCCGGTTACGGTCCCAGCCCGTGAGATAAACGTCACGGTGTATAACGCCCGGTTACGGTCCCAGCCCGTGAGATGAACGTCATGTATAACGCCCGGTTACGGTCCCAGCCCGAGATGAATGTCCATGGTGTATAACGCCCGGTTACGGTCCCAGCCCGTCCCCACGTACCTGGGGGTGAAGCTCGACACAACGTTTTCATTCAAACAACACGTGGAAGGTGCCAAGGCAAAGACAAGCGCCCGTCCGCACTGATACGCCGCCTAGCCGGCACCACATGGGGAGCCACGATGAAGACACTGCGCATGTCCACAGTGGCCCTGGTGTTCTCAGCCGCCGAGTACTGTGCCCCGGTCTGGTGCCGTAGCCCTCACACCAAGAAGCTGGATGCTGCCCTCAACAGCGCCCTGCGGACTGACTGTCTCCGGATGCCTACGAGCCCCCCCCAGTAAACCAACTGCCCGTCCTCGCTGGCATCGCCCCAGCCAACATCAGACGAGAAGCAGCCACGCTGGCCCTCGCTCGAAAGGCACAGACCAGTGAATCCCACCTCCTCCATCAGATGGTCACGGAGACACCACGACGAGTGCGCCTCAAGTCACGGCGCCCCTTTGCCAGGCAAGCCCAAGAGCTGCTCTGCACAACACCGGCTGATGTTTCTAAGGCCGCCTGGGTCAAGACCAGATGGAGAGACCAGTGGAAGTCAGTGGAACCATCTAGGCTACACCAGTACATCAATGACCCCATGGACGACCCTGGCCAGGACCTGCCCCCGAAAGCAGAGGACAACCCTCGACCGCTTGAGGACAGGCATCGGACGCTATTGGGTAGCGATGAAGAGGTGGGGCCTCGTGAACCAGCGAGTGTCTCCTGCGAGTGTGGGGACCCAACACACAGTGGAGCACATCGTCACCAGTTGCCCCAAACACCGGCCACCCAATGGTGAACGAGGTCTGATTGACCTGGACGATGACACGTTGGCCTGGCTCGCCTCAACGGAGCTGCAGGTCTGAAAGATACACGACAGAAGAAGAAACGGACACAAAATGGCGGAGAATGTGACGCAGCGGGACAGACGGGCAGCATCTGTGGGGAGAAGCAACTGGGCGGAGGCTGTGGTTTCAGCTCCACACCCTGATGCTGCTGCTGCTGCTGCTGCCGCACACTGAAGGTAAAATGCTGCAGTCACTTTGTCATAGAGTGTGTGCCTTTAAATTTTAGACTGCCCGTTATATTGTGGATGGGATTTATGACGTGTTTTTGGGGCTCGTTTGGAGTTTAGATGCTTACGCAGAAGTTTAGTTTTTAGATTAGTTTGGAGAGACGATGGGGAAGGTTAACCCTTCTACCATGCGGGGTCCATGCCAGATCTTGCCAGTGTTACGGAGACATGAGGAGTTTACTAATGTCTAAAGTAATAAGCTGGAGTTCAAAGAAGATTGTAGTAACGAGTCGGAAGAAACTTGGATGTATCTTACTGTTTTCTATCAACAATAAGGCATTTATTCATCAAAAGACTGTGTTTTGAAGCCATATCTGAAAGAAGCTCTGAAGGTCTCTGTGAGTGAGCTCGCATGCGTTTTGAAGACACCCCCTTCAACCATTCTCATCCAAATAGCGGCTGGGGTGATAACTACCTGAAAGATATGAAAATCTGCCGCTACAGAATGATAGAGTGTGCAAACAGGCCCTTCACCTAGCAATGTTACACAATGTAGAGATTTTAAATATCAAGTCTGCAATTTATCCCGTCAGATAAAGCATTAAAATAACTTTAATTTGACACCTAATTCACTTTCATATCTTCAGTATTAAAAAAACGTTATGGCCATTTTCATCCTCGGAAATTAGCTAAGGGGAGTAGGAGGCAACCGTGGCTGACAAGAGAAGTTAGGGATAGAATAAAACTAAAAGAAAAGATGTATAACACAGCAAATAGTAGCCGGAAGCCAGAGGATTGGGAAACTTTCATAGGACAACAGAAGGAAACAAAACGGGCAATACGGGCTGAAAAGATGAAGTACGAGGGGAAGCTGGCCAGGAATATGAAGAAGGACAGTAAAAGCTTCTTTAGATATGTTAAGGGAAAAGAGTAGCAAAGTCAAATGTGGGTCCCTTGAAGGCAGACATGGGTGAAATTATTATGGGTAGCAAGGAAATGGCAGAAGAGTTGAACAGGTACTTCTGATCTGTCTTCACTAAGGAAGACTCAAACAATCTCCCAGATGTACTGGAGGACAGAGGATCTAAGGGGGTATAGGAACTGAAAGATTTTCATTAGGCGAGAAATAGTATTGGGTAGGCTAATGGGACTGAAGGATGAAAAATCCCCTGGGCCTAAGGGTCTGCATCCCAGGTCCTCAGGAAGGTGGCTCTAGAAATAGTGGACGCATTGGTGATCATTTTCCAATGTTCAATAGACTCAGGAGAGCTAATGTTATCCCACTTTTCAAGAAAGGAGCGAGAGAGAGAATGGGGAATTACAGACAAGTTAGCCTGACTTCAGTGCTGGGAAAGATGCTGGAGTCAATTATTACTGAGGTAATAATGGGGCATTTGGATAGCAGTAAAAGGATTAGTCCAAGTCAACATGGATTTATGAAAGGGAAATCATGCTTGACTAATCTTCTGTAATTGGCATAGAAACATATAAACCAGGGGCCAAAGTCTTAGAATAAAAGGGAAGACTGAGAAAATATTTTCCGCCCAGAGATATCCCTTGACTCCACTAGCCCCTAGAGCTCTATCTAACTCTCTTAAATCCATCCAGTGAAATGACCTCCACTGCCCTCTGTAGCAGGGAATTCCACAAATTCACAACTCTCTGGGCGAAAACGTTTTTTCTCACCTCAGTCTTAAATGACTTTCCCTTTATTCTAAGTCCCCTGGTTCTGGACTCGCCCAACATTGGGAACAATTTTCCTGCATCTTGCTTGTCCAGTCCTTTTATAATTTTATATGTTTCTATAAGATTCTCCTCATCCTTCTAAACTCCAGTGAATACGAGCCGTAATCGGCAGTCAATTTCCAGCGGTCTCCTTTCTCAGCAAGTTAACTGAGAGCTTGCGTGGATTTACTTTGCATTTTTATTGTTTTACTTTTAATAACATTAGTAAATTAAAGTTGCATTACAGCTGAACAAACAAATATATTCTTCTTGAACAAACTGTGTACCGTCAGATGCATCAGAAATTTTGAGATTACAGGAATAGGTCATAGCATTAAACTCATGATTACATTCAATCAAGTCATTGAGAAATAATCAACTGTGTAATTGACAGAATTAACGAGGATATGTCATCGACAATATTAGCTTGGATTCCTGTCAAACCACCACCACCCACCCCACACTGCCCAACAGCCCACCTCACCCACACCCACCCCACACCACACTGCCCACACCCACACCCACACCCACCCACACCCACACCACACTGCCCAACACCCCACCCACACCCCACACTGCCCAACAGCCCACCCCCACCCCACCCACACCCACACTGCCCAACACCCACCCACCCACACTGCCCACACCCACCCCACACTGCCCAACAGCCCACCCCACACTCACCCCACCTCATCTTCACACCCCCAACCCACCCCACCTGCCTACCCCCACCCCACACTCGCACAATCACATGTTCCCACCCCTCATGCCCACCACACCCCACACCCCCATCCCACCCCACACCCCACCTGCCTACCCCTCCCCACTCCACACCATCCCCACACAATCTCATGTTGATGATCCGAATGCTGAACCTTCTGCTCAGTTCCTTCCCCTCTTCTCCCGTTTTCCGGTCTGTTGACCCTTGGGCTCGACTTGTTTACAGGGGAGCTGCTTCCTCAGCATCTCACGTAACTGTGGACCAGAGCAGTGGATGGTGAGGGTGAGACCGCAATGTGTGGGATCATGGCCCAGAGCTGGGGCACATGATGGAGGAGCACTAGTCCTTCCTCCACCACCGCAGAACCCGTCACTAAACACCAGGGGATTCCCTCCCCTTAACACCACCAACTCCATCCCCACAACACCAGCAGAACCCATCACCAGGAATATCCCTGCTCCCAGCACCAACCCCATCCCCACAACACCAGCAGAACCCATCACCAGGAATATCCCTGCTCCCAGCACCAAGCATCCCCACAACACCAGCAGAACCCATCACCAGGAATATCCCTGCTCCCAGCACCAACTCCATCCCCACAACACCAGCAGAACCCATCAGCAGGAATATCCCTGCTCCCAGCACCAGCTCCATCCCCACAACACCAGCAGAACCAGTCACCAGGAATATCCCTGCTCCCAGCACCAACTCCATCCCCACAACACCAGCAGAACCCATCACCAGGAATATCCCTGCTCCCAGCACCATCTCCATCCCCACAACACCAGCAGAACCAGTCACCAGGAATATCCCTGCTCCCAGCACCAACTCCATCCCCACAACACCAGCAGAACCAGTCACCAGGAATATCCCTGCTCCCAGCACCGACTCCATCCCCACAACACCAGGACACACATACCTTCCAAATCACCTCTCTCATAAACTGTGTAAAGGTCCTGCCTCCCACTGTCCAAGCACAGGATTGGACGTAACACCACCTCCTCCAACACCAGGGGAAGCTCCTTCCTCACCCACCATGGCAATCCCCTCATCCACACAACGGGGGAACTCACCACCCAGGGGAATGTCCACAAGTTTACACGCGCACGAGCGCACGGCCCCACCACAGTGGATCTAAGAAGCATCGTCCACCTGAATGCAAATGATTCCAAACCCCTCACACCTCCTCCACCGTGGGGATATATTTACCCCTCCTCCACACCTCTCCTCCACCGTGGGGATATATTTACCCCTCCTCCACACCTCTCCTCCACCGTGGGGATATATTTACCCCTCCTCCACACCTCCTCCACCGTGGGGATATATTTACCCCTCCTCCACCGTGGGGATATATTTACCCCTCCTCCACCGTGGGGATATATTTACCCCTCCTCCACACCTCCTCCACCGTGGGGATATATTTACCCCTCCTCCACACCTCCTCCACCGTGGGGATATATTTACCCCTCCTCCACCGTGGGGATATATTTACCCCCTCCTCCACCGTGGGGATATATTTACCCCTCCTCCACCGTGGGGATATATTTACCCCTCCTCCACCGTGGGGATATATTTACCCCTCCTCCACCGTGGGGATATATTTACCTCTCCTCCACCGTGGGGATATATTTACCCCTCCTCCACCGTGGGGATATATTTACCCCTCCTCCACCGTGGGGATATATTTACCCCTCCTCCACCGTGGGGATATATTTACCCCTCCTCCACACCTCCTCCACCGTGGGGATATATTTACCCCTCCTCCACCGTGGGGATATATTTACCCCTCCTCCACCGTGGGGATATATTTACCCCTCCTCCACCGTGGGGCCTCCACCGTGGGGATATATTTACCCCTCCTCCACCGTGGGGATATATTTACCCCTCCTCCACCGTGGGGATATATTTACTCCTCCACCGTGGGGGGGACCGTGGGATATAACCCCTCCTCCACCGTGGGGTCCACCGTGTGGATACACCTACCACATAACCTCAAACCAAATAACTGACTGGGGATGAGGGTAGACTGACGGGATGGGGAGACTGACTGGGGATGGACGGAGACTGACTGGGAATGGACGGAGACTGGCTGGGGTGTCTTCACCAGTGGGCGGTCACTGAGTGAGGAGGGAGGGTGAGGGTCACTGTGAACACAGTTGTCGGGCCTGGGGGTAGCGACTGGTAAACTCTCACCTCCTGGAGATAGGCCTTCGTGTCCTCGGGCGATCCCAGGTCCTGGTCCCCCACGAACAGCACTTGTGCCCCGCTGATCAACCTCTCGCACTCCTCCTCCGTCAGCAGCCAGGGGGCTGGAAGTGGGAGAGAACGTCCATCACTCGGCTGTGTGAGCAGACAAGGCCCGCGGGACCCAGTCTGTGTCAGAGCGATGGTAGTGGTGGTGGAGACAAGGGCAGGAACCCGGACAACACAAGGCCCGCGGGACCCAGTCTGACAGATACGGCCCACGGTACTGACTGGACTCTGGGCACCAACTGTTGACCACACGGGGAGACACTGGACACTGACAGATGACTGCACGTGGAGACACTGGGCACTGACAGATGACCACACGGGGAGACACTGGACACTGACTGATGACCACACGGGGTGACACTGGACTGACAGATGACCACACGGGGAGACACTGGACACTGACTGATGACCACACGGGGTGACACTGGACTGACAGATGACCACACAGGGTGACACTGGACACTGACTGATGACCACATGGGGTGACACTGGACACTGACTGATGACCACACAGGGAGACACTGGACACTGACTGATGACCACACGGGGTGACACTGGACACTGACTGATGACCACATGGGGTGACACTGGACACTGACTGATGACCACACGGGGAGACACTGGACACTGACTGATGACCACACGGGGTGACACTGGACACTGGACACTGACTGATGACCACACGGGGTGACACTGGACACTGGACACTGATGACCACACGGGGTGACACTGGACACTGACTCTGATTGACGACCCCACCACACACAGGACCTGATACCTGAACACGTCTCTTCCTCTGGGGCAGTGGACGGTGCCCCGCTGGGCTCTCCGGTTGTTGACTCTTTGTGTCCCTCAGGTCCAGTACCCTCGGGCCCTGGAACAAGTGAAGAGATGGGAGAGTGAGAGTGGAATCATGAAAATATGCCACCAGGATGGGCAGGAAATGGATGACTTCAAGCTCTAGAGAAACCTCGACCACTCGCTGACCCTGTCTCCCCCAGTGACTCTCCCTCCTTAACCTCTGACTGGGCAGTCCGAGTGGGGACCAGTTTCAGGACTGACCATGGGGAGCGCATTCCCATCAATCATCCCAATATTGATTCCTGAGTTTCAGACCCTGCTGGGCGTTGGTCAAACCGGGACCAGGGTCTCCAGTCGTGGTTCCCTTCGGGTGCCTGAGTGGTGTCCAACTGCAGGTCTGGCAGAGAATTGAGGAGTGGGGGGGGAAAAGGAAAAGGCTGGAGAGACGGGAGGTGTCACCAAGACCACAAACATCACCAATATCTGAAGGAGGAACGTCCAACCCCAAACAAACAACCAGAAACCAGGGGCAGAATTAGGCCATTCGGCCCATCGGCCTTGATCCATCATGGCATTGTCCCCTCTCATCGCCATCCCCTGCATTCTCCCTGTAACCTGTAATGCCTTTACTAATCAAGAGGCTATCAACCTCTGCTTTAAAAATACCCAATGACTTGGCCTCCAGCACCGTCTGTGGCAATGAATTTCACAGATTCACCATCCTCCGGCTAAATAAATTCTTCCTCAATTCCATGCTAGAGTTACATCCTTTCATCCTCAGGATGTGCCCTCTGTTCCTAGACTCTCCCTCTACAGGAAACATCTTCCCCACTTCCACTCTGCCTGGCCCTTTCATTATTGGGTAAGATTCAATGAGATCCCCCCTTGTCCTTCTAATCTCCAGTGACTACAGGCCCAGTGCCAGCAAACACTCCTCATCCTCTATCATCCACGGGATCACTGATATAAACGTATGGAGCCTCTCCAATGTCAGCACATCCTTCCTCAGATATGGGGCCAAAAAGTGTCCACAATATTCCGCTGGTCTGACCCGTTCCTTATAAAGCCTCAGCATTATATAATGTGTTTAACATTCCAGTCCTCTCTAAAAGGATGCTAACATTGCATTTGCCTTCCTTACTAACGATTCAACCTGCAAGTTAATCTATTGGGAATCCGGCATCAGCATTCCAAACTCCCAATTTATTATCAGTCTGAAGAAGGGTCTCGACCAGAAACGTCATCCATTCCTTCTCTCCAGAGATGCTGCCTGCCCCGTTGAGTTACTCCAACATTTTCTTAAGATTTATTCATCCTCTCACTATTTAGAAAATATTCCATCTCCCAACGTGCATGACCATACACTTTACTGTGCTGTATTCCATCTGCCACTTCTTTCCCTAACCTGTCAACTTGTCTAAGTCCTTCTACAGAGACCCTGCTTCCTCAATACTACTGCCCCTCCGCCTATCTACATATTATCCGCCAACTTCGACACAATGCCATCAATTCTATACACCGATCTCTAACATACAACATGGAGAGTAGTTGAATCAACACTGGCCGCTGTGGGACACCACCCGTCACTTGCAGACAGCCAGAAAAGGCATCCTTTATTTACACTCTTTGCCTTCTGTCAGTCAGACACACGTTATTACATGTTAGCACCTTGCTTCTAATACCACGGGCTCCTATGCTGTTTAGCAGCTTCATTTGCAGCACCTGTGACTCACTTTCCGGGAACTCTGTGTCATTCACTGTGTAGGTCCTGTCCAGCTTGTCTTCCCATAACACAACCATGTAACCAGGCAAGAACCTTCCCTTTTATGAGCCAGGAAATGAGCCTTGCCCGTACAAAATACATACTCTTTCAATACTGGAAACATCCTCTCCACATCCACTCTATCGAGGCCTCTCATTATAGGGTAAGTTTCAATGTGATCCCCCTCATCGTTCTAAACTCCAGTGAGTACAGGCCCGATCTCCACTCACCCATTCCCTCCTTAATGGCCGTTTATTTCTCCAACACTTACAGGTTTCATACATTTCTACTTGTCCTTTCCCCTCCTCTCTCCGCGCCTCACTCTGAATCTCTACCCTCTCCGCAATGCTCCAACTCCAGTCTCCCTGCCGTATTCTCGCGGCACGGATATTGTGGGACAATGGGCTTGTTCCTGTGCTGTACTGTGTTACATTCTCCCCACCACAGATACCTGAGCTTGCAGACCCTGCTGGGTCACCGGTCGAACCCTGACCAGAGTCTCCACTCGTTGCTCCCTGGGGTTCCTGAGTTGTGTCCAACAGTGGATCTGTAAGAAGGGAATGGAGGTGGGAAAGGGAGGGTGAGAGAATAAAACATAATGATCAGCTGATCAGGTGGGAAGTCGGCTGCAGAGACAAGGAGTCCGTGCTAACACCACAACATACCAAGGGTCACAGGTCACACACGCCTCACCTTCAACATTACAAACTCCTCGAACACTGAGGAAAGACATTCTTGCCATAGAGGGAGTACAGAGAAGGTTCACCAGACTGATTCCTGGGATGGCAGGACTTCCATATGAAGAAAGACTGGATAGCTCGGCTTGTACTCGCTGGAATTTAGAAGATTGAGCGGGGATCTCATAGAGACTTACAAAATTCTTAAGGGGTTGGACAGGCTAGATGCAGGAAGATTGTTCCCGATGTTGGGGAAGTCCAGGACAAGGGGTCACAGTTTATGGATAAGGGGGGAAGTATTTTAGGACCGAGATGAGAAAATCTTTTTTCACACAGAGAGTGGTGAATCTGTGGAACTCTCTGTCACAGAAGGTAGTTGAGGCCAGTTTGTTGGCTATATTTAAGAGGGAGTTAGATGTGGCCCTTGTGGCTAAAGGGATCAGGGGGTATGGAGAGAAGGCAGGTACGGGATACTGAGTTGGATGATCAGCCATGATCATATTGAATGGCGGTGCAGACTCGAAGGGCCGAATGGCCTCCTCCTGCACCTATTGTCTATGTTTCTAACACGGTCTATGCCTCACTCCCTTGTAAAGCCATACTTTTGTAGAGTACTTTCACACTTTCTCTCTGACTCTCTAACTCTCTCCCTCTCCCTCTCACACTCTCTCATTCTCTCTCTGACTGACTCTCTCTCTCTCTGTCTGTCTGACTCTTTCTCCCTGACACTCTCTCTCTCTCTCCGAATCTCTCTGACTCTCTAACCCTCTCTCTGCCTCTCTCTGACTCCAGCATTCAGCCCCTGCCCCTATGGGTCAGTCTGTCAACAAAATACATTCTCCTCAAGCTCTCCACTTATTCCCACTTCATCCTCAATCTCATGTCCATAAATTCATGTCATGGAACAGAATGAGGCAATTCGGCCCATCGACTACTCATGGTTGATATATCGTTCCCTGTCAACCCTATTCTCCTGCCTTCTCCTCTAAACCTTTGACCAACTTCTGTAAATCTCCACTTTAAAAATACCATCATCTTGGAGATACTAATGTCCTCAGCCTTCTGTGGCAATGAATTCAACAGATTCACTTCAATAAATCCTCCTCAGCTCCTTTCTAAAGGTATGTCTCTTTAATCTGAGGCTGTGCCCACTGGTCCTATACTCGTTCAATACTGGAAACATCCTCTCCACATCCACTCTATCGAGGCCTCTCATTATAGGGTAAGTTTCCATGTGATCCCCCTCATCGTTCTAAACTCCAGTGAGTACAGGCCCGATCTCCAGTCACCCATTCCCTCCTTAATGGCCGTTTATTTCTCCTACACTTACACGTTTCATACTTTTCTACTTGTCCTTTCTCCTCCTCTCTCCACGACTCTCCGCCCCTCACTCTGAATCTCTACCCTCTCCGCAATGCTCCAACTCCAGTCTCCCTGGGGTATTCTCCTCCCCCCACTCCAGTCCCCCTCCCCCCCACCCTACACTCTCTGCTCCTCCACTCCAGACCCTCTCTTCTCATGTTCCCCTCCCCAACCCACCCCCCACTGCTCCAATCATCCCTCCATCGATACCTGAGCTTGTATCTTGTTCTGGGACGGTGGACAAATCCTCCTGGGGTTCAGTTGTTGTTTCCTGGGGTTCCCCAGTTGGTACGGAGTGTGGATCTGTAATAAAGTGTGGACAGACAGTGGGTGTAGTGGGGAAATAATCCAGCAGCTCTGAAGTGCACGGAAATGAGCCTCGCCTGGTGTTTCAGTGGGAGAGCATTTTGGGAACAATGATCACAGTTTTAAGAGAGTTTGCAGATTGAATAGGTCTGGAGTCGCAGCAGCCTAAGGAGCAGGGTCGAGAAAAATGCTGCTGCACCCGGGTTTCTCCAAGTGTAACCCTACATTACAGCATTATTAGATTGACACTAGGGAGACTAAAATGGGGGCAGCTGTTATTATGTAAGCCCACATCTGACGTTGGAGTTTCGCTGGGATATGTCCATGTTCTCCGGAGATGCTGCTTGACCTGCTGAGTAAGTCCAGTACTTTGTGTCTTTTGTAAATGTGTAGAGATGATACATTTGGTGAAGGTGCAGATGGTGAGGAAGGTTGTCAAAGTATTCAGTGGGATGTAGATTTGTTACAGAAATGGGCAGAGAAACGGCAGATGGAGTTTAATCCCAGTAAGTGTGAGGTGTTGCCCTTTGGAAGGCCGTATATAAGGAGACATTATGGTCAATAGCGAGACCCTTGAGACCATTGATGTGCAGAGGGGTTTTGGACTCCAAGTCCATCACAATCTGGAAGTGGCAATGATAGAAAGGCATATGGTTTGCTTGCCCTCATCGGTCAGGGCTTTGAGTTTCAGAGGTAGTGGCTGTCAAGGAGTCTTTTGTTTAGGCAAGTGGACATGCAATGAATGGAGGGATATGGATTAGGTGCAGGCAGAGGAGATATGTTTAACGGCATTATCTGCGGCACGGATATTGTGGGACAATGGGCTTGTTCCTGTGCTGTTCTGTGTTTCATTCTCCCCACCACTGATACCTGAGCTTGCAGACCCTGCTGGGTCACTGGTTGAACCCTGACCAGAGTCTCCACTCGTTGCTCCCTGGGCTTCCTGAGTTGTGTCCAACGGTGGATCTGGAAGAAGAGAATGGAGGTGGGATAGGGAGGGTGAGAGATTAAAACATAATGATCAGCTGATCAGGTGGGAAGTCGGCTGCAGAGACAAGAGTCCGTGCTCACACCACAACATACCGAGGGTCACAGGTCACACGTCTCACCTTCAACATTACAAACTCCTCGAACACGGTCTACGCCTCGCTCCCTTGTAAAGCCATGCTTTTGTACTCTCACACTCTCTCTGACTCTCTCTCTCTGACTCTCTCTCTCTGACTCTCTCTCTCTCTCTCTCTGACTCTCTCTCTCTCTCTCTCTCTTAACTCTCTCTCTTCTCTCCCTCTCTCTCTTTAACACTCTCTCTCTCTCTCTCTCTCTCTCTCTCTCTGATTTTCACTCACTCTCACTCATTCATGTCCATAAATTCATGTCATGGAACAGAATGAGGCAATTCAGCCCATCGACTACTCATGGTTGATATATCGTTCCCTGTCAACCCTATTCTCCTGCCTTCTCCAAACCTTTGACCAACTTTGTAATCGAAAACTGTAAATCTCCACTTTAAAAATACCATCATCTTGGAGAAACCAATGTCCTCAGATACCTGAGCTTGTATCTGGTTCTGGGACGGTGGACAAATCCTCCTGGGGTTGGGCTGTTGTTTCCTGGGGTTCCCCAGTTGGTACGGAGTGTGGATCTGTAATAAAGTGTGGACAGACAGTGGGTGTAGTGGGGAAATAATCCAGCAGCTCTGAATTACACGGCCAACACCCGTCTCTGGTGACCCCAACAATTGTCCATCCCTCTCCTGCAACCCCTCTCCCTCCTCGCCATCATTCCATCCGTTACTCAATGCAATCTGTCCAGCATTATCCCTCTGATTTCATGGCCCCTCCCCTGCCATCTCCCCCCTCTCTCTCCCCCTTAGCCGTCTCTCTCTACCCCCTCCCCTTGCCATCACCAAGTCCCACAGGTGATGTATCGGGCCTGCAACAATGCACACTCCTGAATCGCAGTCCTCGCCACGCTTCTTTGTTCCCCCTCAACCCTCTCTCCTAGAGATGCATTTTGATCTCACTCTCTCTCTCTCTCTCGCTCTCACTCTCTCTCTCTCTCTCTCTCTCTCTCTCTCCCCCTCCACCCTCCTCTCCCTCTCCACCCTGCCCCCTGTGTAAGTCAGTCATCAAATACATTCTCCTCAAGCTGTCACCACTCTCTTTCCTCCTCCACCCTCAATCACCAGTCACCCACTCCCTCCCTCCTCACCTATCATTCCCTTCTTCTATACTTACTCATTTCAAATATGTCTACTTGCCCCCCTATCCCCTCTCTCCAAGACCTGCTACCCCTTAAAACTCCTCCACTCAGGACACATCCCAACTCCTGAGATTGCAGAGAAGATTTTAGACAAAAATGCCAGGACTCGAGGGTCTGAGCCAGAGGTAGATGTTGAGACGACTAGGACATCATGAGAGGAAATGTTTGGGGAAATGCAGACTTTCCCCAGAGTGGGGAAATGCAGAATCGGAGGAAATAGGTTTAAGGAGAGGGGGAAAGATTTAATCGGAACCTGAGGGGATACCTTTTTGTACACATAGGGTGGTAGTTATATGTTACAAGCAGCAGGAGGAGGTAGTTAAGGCAGGTATGATCACTACTTTAAAAATATAACTAGACTAAGTGGGACCCGTTGGGTCCCTGTCACACGGGAAGCCTGGTCCCCCAACGCAACCCGTTGCCCAATGCAATATTCCACCACTCACCCGATCCCCCAATGCAACCCGTCCCCCCAACGTAATATTCCACCACTCACCCGATCCCCCAATGCAACCCGTCCCCCCAACGTAATATTGCACCACTCACCTACAGCCCCCAACTACGCAGGCACGGCTCATTTCCCCTCACCCCCCCAGCGCTCCCTCCCCCTCCTCTACACCCTCCCTCTTCTTTCCCCTCTCCTCCTCCACTCCCCCAATCCCTCCCTCACTCTCCCTCCCTCTCCTTTCCCCGACCCTCAGTCACTCCCTCCCTCCTCTCCGCTCCCTACCCCCTCCTATCCCTCTATTTCCTACTCCTCACCAGTTTGTGAGTGAGGCGGGAAGGGGCGTCGCGATCCTGACTGCGGCTTTGACTGACAGGAGAAGAGACCAATCTGCGTGGATCCAACTGAAGGAAACGGCGCGCGCGCAGTTTTTAAGATTTTTAAACCTCGATAAATTTTACAATATACCACTGATCAGAAGGAAACTTGTTGCACTCGCAGCACAGGAGGACAGTGAGTAACCTGGCAAAATATCGTAGCGTTATCACGTACTGTTTTGGCACACATTGACAAACCCCGCAAACCGGAAGAGCACAAGATCATAAGTTTAGTTATGTATAGAGAGATAGAAGATAGATTAGACAGGATGGCTTTAGAGGGAAATAGCTTTAATAGTTGGAGTGGGCAAGTTAGCACTGTTTCCATGCAGTATCAATCTGATTCCTCTCACTCCAACAGATTCCAGGCCCATCTCTTTGCAGTCTCTCCTGCCAGCTCCCCCATCCAGTACCCCTCCTGCCCCCAACTCCAGTACTCAACACTCTCCACCACACATGTCCCCCTCCTGCCCCCAACTCCAGACACTCTCCACCCACAGGTCCCCCTCCTGCCCCCAACTCCAGACACTCTCCACCCACAGTCCCCCTCCTGCCCCCCCAACTCCAGACACTCTCCACCCACAGGTCCCCCTCCTGCCCCCCCAAACTCCAGACACTCTCCACCCACAGGTCCCCCTCCTGCCCCCAACTCCAGACACTCTCCACCCACAGGTCCCCCTCCTGCCCCCAACTCCAGACACTCTCCACCCACAGGTCCCCCTCCAGACCCTCTGCTCGAGTCACCTTCCCCTATCTTGTCCACTGTATCACGACCCCTCCATCGATACCTGAGCTTGTACCTGGTTCTGGGACGGTGGACAAATCCTCCTGAGGTTGGGCTGTTGTGTCCTGGGGTTCCCCAGTTGGTACGGAGTGTGGATCTGTAATAAAATGTGGACAGACAGTGGGTGTAGTGGGGATATAATCCCGCAGCTCTGCAGGATGGATGGAGACTGAAGTACACGGCATCGCCAGTCTCTGGTGAACACAACGGCTGTCCAGCCCTCTCCCGTGTCATTGCTCTGCTCCCCTCAGCATTACTCATTGCTCTTCATCAGTCTCTCTGCCTTCATTTCATTGCGCCCTCCTCCTCTCCTTCACCTCTTCCCCATCATTCTCCTTCCCCCTCTCCACCGAGCCCGCACTCTCCCGCACACCCACTCCTCCAGAAATGTGTGAGAGTTTCAAGTTCCCAACCAAAAATATGACCAACAATGTGTCTTGGACCAACAACATGGAAGCAAAGTCCAATAAACCACAGCAATGTCTCCACTTCCTCAGGAGTCTGAGGAGATTTGCCATGTCTCCAATGTCTCTTACACACGTCTACAGGTGCACCATAGGTATCATACTGTGGGGTTGCATCACACACAGCTTGGTTTGTCAACAGCTCTGCCCAAGAACGCAATAAATTGCAGAACGTTGTGGACGCAGCCCAGTCCGTCACACAGACCAGATATCCCAACACTGACTCCATCTACACTGCACACTACCCGAGGAAAATAGCCAAAATAATCATGGGCCTTTCCCACCCCGGTCATTCCTTCTTCTCCCCACACCCGTCAGGCCACAAGTTACAGAAGCCTCGAGGGCCTGAGCCAGAGGTAGATGTTGAGACGACTAGGACTTCATGAGAGGAAAAGTTCGGAGAAATGCAGACTTTTCCCAGAGTAGGGAAATGCAGAATCAGAGGAAATAGGTTTAAGGAGAGGGGGAAAGATTTAATCGGAACCTGAGGGGATACCTTTTTTTACACAAAGGGTGGTAGTTATTTTACACAAAGGGGGGTAGTTAAGGCAGGTATGATCACTGCTTAAAAAAAATAACTAGACTAAGTTGGGTCCCTGTCACACCACCAGACTGAGAAACAGCTTCTTCCCCTCTGTCATCGGGCTTCTGCATGGTCCTTCCATTTTATAGAGCACAGTCCGATTCTCCAACCTACCTCACTATAGACAAGTGACTTTTTGACAGGGAAATTTGCAAAGGCTACTGGGGGAACTTTAAACTAGAACGGTTGGGGGGAGGGTCTCAAATAGAGAAAGCCAGTAGACAGGGTCTGAGGCAGGAGGCAGAGAAGGGAAGCACTCAGACCCAACATGTAGGGGGGAAAGATGAAGAAAATAATAAACATAGAATAAGAGGTGGTGGGCTTCCAGGGCAAAATTCAAAAGGGGCCACTTGTCAACATAATTGTATAAGGAGTAAGAGTGTTGTAAAAACAAGCCTGAAGGCTTTGTGTCTCAATGCAAGGAGCATTCGTAATAAGGTGGATGAGTTGAACGTGCAGATAGCTTTTAATGATTATAATATAGTTGGGATCACGGAGACATGGCTCCAGGGTGACGTAGGCTGGGAGCTGAACATCCAGGGATATTCAACATTCAGGAGGGATAGACAGATAGGAAAAGGAGGTGGGGTAGCGTTGCTGGTGAGAGAGGAGATGAATGCAATAGAAAGGAAGGGCATTAGCTGGGAGGATGTGGAATCGATATGGGTAGAGCTGCGAAACTCTAAGAGGCTGAAAACGCTAGTGGGAGTTGTGTACAGGCCACCTAACAGTAGTAGTGGAGTTGGGGATGGCATCAAACAGGAAATTAGAAATGCGTGCAACAAGGGTAAAACAGTTATAATGGGTGACTTCAATCTACATATAGATTGGGTGAATCAAATGGGCAGGCGTGCTGAGGAAGAGGATTTCTTGGAATGTATGCGGGATAGTTTTCTAAACCCAACATGTAGAGGAACAAACGAGAGAGCAGGCTATCCTAGACTGGGTATTTTTTTATGAGTAATGAGGAAGATAGTTAGCAGTCTTTTGTTGTGCGTGCCCCTTGGGCAAGAGTGATCCATGAATGGTTAGTTATTTCATTAGGGATGAAGAGTGACATAATTAAGTCAAAACAAGGGTTCTGAACTTAAAGAAAGGTAACTTTGAGTATGAGACGTGAATTGGCCAAGATAGACTGGCAAGTGATTCTTAAAGGGTTGACAGTGGAATGTGCATGGAAGGTATTTAAGACTGCATGGATGAAACTACAACAATTGTTCATCCCAGTTTGGCAAAATAATAAATTAGGGAAGGTAGTGCATCCATGGATAACAAGGGAAATCAGGATATATAAAAACAAAAGATGAGCATACAAATTAGCCAGAAAAAGCAGCCTTTTCCAGAGACTGGAGAAATTTCAGAGTCCAGCAGAGGAGGACAAAGCTTAATTAGGAAAGGGAAAATAGATTATGAAAGAAAACTGCAGGAACATAAAAACTGACGCAAAAGTTTTATAGATATGTGAAAGAGAAAGAGATATTAGTTAAACAAATGTAGTCCCTTGCAGTCAGAAACAGGTGAATTGATCATGGGGAACAAGGACATGGCAGACCAATTGAATAACTACTTTGGTTCTGTCTTCACTGAGGAAGACATAAATAATCTGCCGGAAATAGCAGGGGACCGGGGGTCAAATAAGGTGGAGGAACTGAGTGAAATCCAGGCTAGCCAGGAAGTGGTGTTAGGTAAATTGAATGGATTAAAGGCCGATAAATCCCCAGGGTCAGATAATCTGCATCCCAGAGTACTCAAGGAAATAGCCACAGAAATAGTGGATGCATTAGTGATAATTTTTCAAAACACCTTAGGTTCTGGAGTAGTTCCTGAGGATTAGAGGGTAGCTAATGTAACCCCACTTTTTAAAAAAGGAGGGAGAGAAAACGGGGAATTACAGATCAGTAAGTCTAACATCGGTAGTGGGGAAACTGCTAGAGTTAGTTATTAAAGATGGGATAGCAGCACATTTGGAAAGTGGTGAAATCATTGGACAAAGTCAGCATGGATTTACGGAAGGTAAATCATGCCTGACGAATCTTATAAAGAATTTTTGAGATGTTAACTAGCAGAGTGGATAAGGGAGAACCAGTGGATGTGTTTATTCATCAGACTGTCAGAAGGCTTTCGACAAGGTCCCACATAAGAATTAGTATCCACAAACTTAAAGCACACGGTATTGGGGTTTCAGTATGAGTATGTGGAATAGAGAACTGGGTGGCAAACAGAAGCAAAGGGGTGGGGGGGGGAGTAGGAGTAAACGGGTCTTTTCAAGAAAGCAGGCAGTGACTAGTGGGGTACACAAGGCTCAGTGCTGGGACCCCACTATTTACAATATAATATTAATGATTTGGACTAGGGAATTGAATGCAACATCTCCAAGTTTGCGGATGACACGAATCTCTGGGGTAGATGTTAGGCTGTCGGAGGATGCTAGGAGGCTGCAAGGTGACTTGGATAGGCTGGGTGAGTGGGCAAATGTGTTGGCAATGCAGTATAAATGTGGATAAATGTGAGGTTATCCACTTTGGTGGAAAAAACAGGAGGGTAGACTATTATCTGAATGATGGCAAATTAGAAAAGGGGAGATGCAACAAGACCTGGGTGTCATGGTACACCAGTCCATTGAAGTAGGCATGCAGGGCAGCGCAGGCTGCGAAGAAAGCAAATTGGTATGTTAGCATTCATAGCAAAAGGATTTATGAGTATAGGAGCAGGAGGTTCTACTGCAGTTTGTACGGGGTTTTGGTGAGACCACACCTCGAGTATTGCGTACAGTTTTGGTCTCCAAATCTGAGGAAAGACATTCTTGCCATAGAGGGGGTACAGAGAAGGTTCACCAGACTGATTCCTGGGATTCAGGACTTTCATATGAGGAAAGACTGGATAGACTCGGCTTGTACTCGCTAGAATTTAGAAGACTGAGGGGGATCTTATAGAAATTCTTAAGGGGTTGGACAGGCTAGATGCAGGAAGATTGTTCCCGATGTTGGGGAAGTCCAGAACAAGGGGTCACAGTTTAAGGATAAGGGGGAATTCCTTTAGGACCGAGATGAGGAAAACATTTTTCACACAGAGAGTGTTGAGTCTCTGGAATTCTCTGCCACAGAAGGTAGTTGAGGCCAGTTCATTGGCTATATTTAAGAGGGAGTTAGATGTGGCCCTTGTGGCTAAAGGGATCAGGGGGTATGGAGAGAAGGCAGGTACGGGATACTGAGTTGGATGATCAGCCACGATCATATTGAATGGCGGTGCAGGCTCGAAGGGCCGAGTGGCCTCCTCCTGCACCTATTGTCTGTGGTTCTATGTTTTTATTAGAACTGTTGTGGTACAATGCTGAGAGCTATATTCTGCTCTCTGGTACATTCCTCTTTGTTCAACCTTCTGTACTGGTGTATGGATTAATTGTCTGCATGTTTAGTGTTATCTGATGTGAATGGATTACACGTACACAACAGCTTTCCACTGTACCTCACCACATGTGACAACAATAAACCTAAACTACCAAAACTCATTACCCCTCCCACTGATCTTACATTTCTCATTCTTTGCACCATGTTGCCTCCTTGGTGCCCATAACCCCTCGCTGTTTGCTCTGCCCTGGTCTGATCCTCAGAGAGAAAACCCACCCCTGCTCACAACCCCAAGCTATTAACCCTTCCTGAAGCCTGCAACCTACCCTACTAACCACTTAAACTCCCTTGCCCATAAACACATAGGGAGGCACACGGAACTGCAGAGCTGCTTTACAAAGAAAGACACAAAGTGCTTGGAGGTAACTCAGCGGGTAGGCAGCATTTCTAGAGTGGTTTTCCTCAACCATCCTCAATCCAAGGGTGAAAGTCCTGAGGAAGGGCCTCATCCTGAAACGTCACCCTATTCCTTGTTTCCAGAGATGCTGCCTGACCCGCTGAGCTACTCCAGCATTTTGTGTCTATCAATCCAAGGGAATTATTATCCCACTGTTGAACAAACTACCGCCCTCTCCAAAAGCTGGCTGCATAGTTTAATGAGGTGACAAGCGATAACGTGTGAGATGGGCTTGGTACCCGATGGAATATGTTTCCCACTGAGACAGTAAGAACGATTCCTGGGTGGGATTCTCCATTGATGATCCCTGGTCTGTTCCCTGTAGACATCTGGTGATCTGCATAATGGAACAGAGAAACGTGGAGTGGTGTCAACACCACAACAGTCATCAGACTGGAAAAGAGGTTGGGAACTAAAGGACTGGAAGCATCTCCTATGAGGCTCCCTTCACCACTCTCCTTCCGAAACATTCTCACTCCACGTGACTCCCCCACTCTGAGTTGGGGTAATTTCAACGGACTGACCACATAACCATAGATCAATCAGAGCACGTAAACAGACCCTGGTGCCGCAACTCGTCATCTCGACGCATCTAAACGTCTGCCCATTTGCCCCCCTTTAGCATATCTGTCTACATCTTTCCTGCCCGTGACCTGTTCATGTAACCTGCCTCAAGTACCACGCTAACACTCCATTCCATTACCCACCATCCTCTGATGGCAGTTTTCTGGCTAGAAAGGCTCTCATCAATGAGATATTTACACAATCTATCATTGATTAAACACATCTCAATAAAATACCCATTAACCTCCTGCGTTCTAAGCAAGTAGCCATGAGCTGCCCAATCCTATTCTCTATAGCTCAGCCCTCGAGTCCTGGCAACACCCCTCTAAATTCTCCTCCGTACTCGTTCACTTAGTGATTGTTCTATCCTAGAACCAATACTAGTCTCCTCTATAGAATGCCCCAATGGGCCTCACACAACATCTTGTAAGAACTGCACAAGGTATACTAAATGTAATACTCTATAACATGACTGATGAAGTCAACTGCACTAAGAACCCACTTTTACCACCCTAATCCCGCTGTACAACCACTTCAGAGTACTATGTACCCCTACACCGCTACTCGGAGATCACACTGCTCTACTACACTTGCCAGCCCAACCATCCACTGTGAAGCCCCCCCCTCCGTTTGATTCCCAAAACAAAATTGGGTGGAGTTGAAGACTGTTAAAGTTAACAGCAGATATAGATAAGGCTACAAAAGTAGTTGTCAGAAAAGCGCAAATGGACTTTATCTAACAGTGTGAGGTTCTGCAAGTTGATTCAAATATAGAGGGAACAATATGAGCACTTAATGTCAATAAGAGCATAGTTCAGAGGTTCAAGTCAGTCGAACAACCTTAACGTGCAACACAGCAATCATTGATAAAGGAGACATTGGTATTTTTGCCTTCATCGCTTGGTCATGAGTATACAAGAGTCCAGGATGTAATTGCAGTTATATGGAGCCCTTTGATTGAGCTCATTTGTGGAGGAGTCTTTTACCAATTCTAGAAGGATGTGATGCCACAAGAGGTACACTGACCTTTAAACCAAATCTCCGATTAGGAGAAGCACCTATGAGTAAGCTTGAGAAAACCTGGTTTTCTCTGGTTTTGAGGGCAAGTTAGACCAACGAAGAGTAAATAAACAATGAGCAATCAACCAAGGTACTGTTTTCAAATGGTTTTCCCCATGATGAAATGTCAAAGACAAGAGAGAATGGTTTGAAACTTGGGAGGAGCAACTTTTTAAAAGGGGATCAACAATCTGGCCTAAGGAAACTATCTCTCTATG
>JAVHYY010000198.1:0-40489 GCA_035221665.1 Okamejei kenojei | reverse complement strand
GGTCGCTTTGGGCTATTAGATTGGGTGAATGGGGATAGTTTGGTTTAGGGACTGTTTCGATGGGTGAATGAATTGGGTTAGCGGTGGCCTGGGTTTTTAGTATATTTTTCTCTGTTGGGAAATGGTTAGGGAAAGAAGGGGGAGGAGCTGGTAGTTGAGATTCGCGATTGGGTGTGTGGAGGGCTATTGGGTGAGGGGGTGAGGTTGGTTAGAGTTGGAAGGATTGGTAGTCAAGGGGGGGAGTTACGCGTTGACGGTGGGGGAGTGTGGTGAGCTGGTGTGTTGGGTACTGCATGGTCTGTGTGGGGTGATAATGTTGTAGGCGATGGGTATGTGCTGAGCGGGGGAAACAGGGTTCATTTAAGGTCGTAGGTGAAGGTGTTGTGAGAGAGAGGTAGATGTGCTGGGGGTGGCTATTGAGATTTTGGTGAAGGGGAAAGTTTAATTGGTATCGGCGAGGGAGGGATGGGGAGTAGTGGGAGTGAGGTGCGATTGAAGGGGGCGAGGAAGAGAACGGAAGTGTGGGGAGGATTTGTGGGAGATCCCTGAGGTTGAGGGGCACTAGTCGGACGGCGTGGACGTTGGTGCTGGGACTGTCTCTGCTCGGTGGGGGAGGGATAGAGTGGAGGTATTGGGCAAGAGGGGGGGTTTTTAGGGCGTGAGCTATGGATTGGGCGTGGGGTCGGAGAGGGTTGTGGTAATTTGATGTGTGACTGTGAGTTGGCCTGACGTTGTGTAGTCGTGTGGTTGATAGGATTGTGTTTGCTGCCATGGGTGCGGGGGGAGAGTGATGCGGGGATATAGTAGATGGGGGATTCTGGTTTTGTTGCTGTGGAGAGCATAGTTTGGTGTTTTATTTTTTAGTTGATGGGGGGGAGGAAAGTTGTGAAGAATGATAGTAAGAAGGCAGGAAGGGATCCTCTGCGAAGTTACGGTGGTATGAGGGGCGGGGTCTGGATCTTGAGAGATGATGTGGAGGTAGCGAGGATGGGCTAAGCTGTTGGATTTGGAAGGTTGGTGAGGGGTGATCGAATGGTGAAGGTGGTTATGGGTCTTGGGGGAGCTGTGACATGTAGTGTGGGTTTTGGGTGGGGGGATCGTGTCACAGAAGGTAGATGGGGGGATCGTTTGGAGGGTCTAGGGGAGGGTGGAGAGGGTGGGGGTGGGTTTTGGGGCAATACTTGTTGAGTGGTGGGTAGTTCTGGGGGGGGGAAGGGCGGGGGTGCGGGGCTGGATTGTCGGTGCGTGTGCTGTAAGTAGAGGAGTTTTGGTTTCTGTTAGGTTGGGTTTTGAGTAGTCGGGAGAGTGCGGAAGAGAGATAGGCGCAGGTTAGGGATGAAGGGCTTTTCGAGGGGTGGGTGTGAGTGGTGTTTGGGTCCTTCGTGGGGTGGTTTTTGTTGATGGTGCTGCTTGGCTAGGTTTGTGGGCGTGGGTTTTGGTAAGGTGAGAAAAATTTTCGTTATTGGGGTTTGAGTGTTAGATGTGAAAAGGGATGGGTGTTTGTTGGGATGTTGCTTTGGAGGGAATGTTGCGAAGAGACGTCGGGAAAGTAGAGGTGCTTGTTGGGGGCTTCAGGGGGGGGGGGGGGGGGGGGGGGGGGGGGAGGTATTGGGAGTCTCTTGAGTTTGAGCTTCGGATGGTGTGGGTGTGAAGAAGAGATGTTTGATGTGAGGGGGAGAAGGTCTTATGAGGATACGGGAGCGGCGGTGGGTTGTTGTGGGTAGGAGGTTGGTCGGTGTAAGTGAGGAGATAGAGACTCCGGGTTTTCTGGTGGCAGTTCACTGTTTTTGTTGCGCCGAGTGTGGTGGAGGATGGTAGATGCTGATAGAGGGTTAGGGGGGAGAGGGGTTATGTTGTTTGGGGTTGGGGGGTCGGAGTGTGGGGATGTTGGAGGTGGAGCAAGGTGTGGGAGGTGGGAAAGTGTTCTAGGTGTTGGGGTGGAGCGGAGGGTATTTCTGTGTGAGGGAAAGGTAAGCTCGTGAGAGGTTGACGATGGCTGGAGCGCGATGTATAGGATTGGTTTGTTTTGGGTCGGGTAGGGGATTTTTTAGGAGGAGATTTGGTGGGGGTTAGTGTCCTGTTTTCGGTGCATGGGCAGAGTAGGGGGTGTAATGTGTGACGTTGGAGAAGGGTCGAGGGTGGTTGGTTTTGTTGGTGGGGGGTTGGGTGGGTATGAGGGGGGGGTGGTGGGGGGCTAGGATGGGGGGGGGAGGGAGGTGGTGAGAGGAATGTAGTATAGTCGGTTTTGGTTGGGACGGTTGCTGTTGGGTGATTGCAATGGTGGGGGGTTTGTTAGTTGTCGGAACGTAAATTCCCCTAGATGGTTGAGGTGGTGATGTTTTGAAAATGGGATGAGGATATAAGAAAGTGGATGGAAGGAGGAGAGAAATCGGGTGCAGAAAGGTTTGAGTGTAAGCTGAGGATGAGGAGATGAGGATGGGGTTTTGCTTTGGAGAGAGGTGAGTCTGTAGTCGAAGTGGTTGTGATGGTGTGAGTGGTTGTGATAGTACCAACGTATGATGTAAGGGCGGTCGGGGGAGATAGTGTAGCTTTGAGGATGCCTTGACTGGAAGGGCGAGGCTGTGTGGTAATTGATGATTCTTGGGGGCGGTTTTCATGTGGTGAACAGGGAGTGGGGAGAAGGTAGTTTATATATTCGTGTATGAGTCGCTATGGGAGGGGTAGACGAAGGGTCGGAAGTTTGTTGCGGATTAGGAGGATGTGGAGCGGTTAGTCTTGAGCGTCGTATAGTTGTGGGAGAATTGGGGGGGATCTGTTGTGTGTGTGTTTGATTGCGGTGGATGGAGAGGTCATTGTTAGTGTGGTTCGTTGGGGGGTTGGTCTAAAGGGAAGGGGAAATTGTTTTTTGTTTGGATTGCTTCTAGGGCCTTGAGGGTGTGGGAATAGGCGTGTTATCTTGTGTTTGGGGTTTTTTGAGTTTGAGGATGACGTGGCGGGTGGTTGAGGGGTTTGGTAGTGGCAGGTTTAGGAAGGAGTGAGGACGCGATGTTTTCGGTGGTTGGGTGACATGTGAGTCGGGTGTAGGGCTGGGTGGGTGCATGCGAGTTTTTGCTTCAGTAGAATTTATTACCGAGAGGTTGGGGTGTGCTATATTTGAGAGCGGGCGTCGGTTTGGGATGGAGTGAATAAGGGGGATTTGTTTTGAAGTGAGTGGTGGTCTATCGGTATTATGGTATTATGAGGTCTGGAGGTTGGGTCGTGAGTTGGTGATTTTGAAGAGTGAGAGAATGTTCGGCTTGTGTCTGGTGGTTTAGGATTTGGGGGTAATTTTAGATATTGAAAGAGTGTGCGTGGGAGGGGGGGTGTGGGGGGGTTTGTGCCATGTGTGGTGGGAAGTGCGGAGGTTTGTTGAGAGAGTGCCATTGTAGGCGGATGTTTAGTTGGGGGGTGGGTGTCGTGTGGGGGTAGACCTTTCCTCGGTATGATGTGTGTGGATTTGGTGAAAGCGAATAGCATATCTCGACGTGTGGCCATTAGCGGATGTTGAGGGGTATCGTTGTTACGATCGGTGGATGAGTGAGGTTTGTGGGTTGTGGGGGTATTTGGAGGGATAGTGGAGGGGGGTGAATGGTACCGGACTGAACTATTTGGGATTGATTTATTTGTATCTTGTCAGAGGTTGTGTTGGCTGATTGGGGGAGTGGGTCGCGGGGCGGGAGGGCAGTCTGTTCCGTGCTTGCGATGGTGTTACTCGGTTTAGATAGGAGTGGTCGGGGGATAGATTGGTGTTTTTTCGAGAGTTCGGTTTTGGAGATTTAAGGGTTGTATTGACTGCAAGCGGTGCGCGAGCAGTGTGGACTTGTCTTTGATGGTCCGGGGGTTGGTCGCATTGAGTTGGTGTGTTGTTGGTGGGTGGTTGGGTGTTTTGAGTAGTTAGATGAGCGGTGGATGTGGGGGTCGGATTGAGGGAGTTGTTTCTGGTGGAGTTGGTGGTGATGGTTGTTGTTTGGTGCGGTGGTAGGTGGTAGATTGGCATGGATAGTTTGCATTTTGGTAGCAAGTGGTTTGGGATGATGGGGGTCCTTCCGTAGCGTTGACTGATGTTTAGGCTTTTTGTGGGTGTCGTTCTCTTATGTGCTGTCGGATGATGGGGGGCGGCGGGATGCGCGGGTTAGGGGTTTGGTTTTTGTCGTGTTTTGGGATGTGTGGATGCTGGTGGCCTGCGTTGGTGAATTCCGCTTCATTGCATTGGTTAGAGGTCTGTTCGGTCGGCGGGGAAAGCATAGTATTAGTACGTTTAAGTGAATGTGTTAGATGGGACTGTGATGTGTACTCTAAGTGGAAGTGATTGGATGGAATGTAATCCGAAGTGGGTCGCATAATGGGGGGATTTGTTTTTTCGTTACAATGGGGTTTGATAAATGCCGATGCTTTTGTGTGGATGTTGTGTGGTGCGAGGGGGTTCAACTATTTTATTCCGTGTGGTAGTGGTTGTGTTTCTGCCTAGCGGATTAAATGGTAGGTCTTGTGGATGGCGGGTTGCTCGTATGTGTTTTTGGAGGTTAGTTTTTTTCTTGGGCAGGGGGTGTTAAGGGGGTTTGGTGTTTTGGGATTGGGTGTTCTGGGTTGTTGGTTTTTTTTTGGAGAGTAGGATACATGTGCTTTGTATTGGTACGTGGGTTTTGCGGCAGGTAATTTTGGTGGGTTTTGTTGGTTTTGTGAGGGTTGTTGTGTGTTAGGGGGTGGGGAGGTGTGTATTGCTCTAGAAGTTTTTATACTTTCTTCGGGCGGATTTGAATATTTCTGTTAGTGGACTCGGGTTGTTCGTCATGGCTGGTTGTATTGATAGGATGTGGGCGTTGGTGGTGGGGTTAGTGTCGAGGGGGTGGCCGAGTGCATTGGGTGAAGGGAGTGGGGCAGGGCGGGTGGGGGGTTGGAGAATGAGTGTATGGGATGGTTCGTTGTGGAATGGGGGATGTGGGTAATTACTTTCGTGGGGAGGAGGATGTAGGGTATGAGATCCGTGGTTTATGCGGAAGGGTGGGTAGGGGAATCGTCGTCGTTTAGTCGTGATATTGAATTGGATTAGGGTTGTTTTTCCTTGGTGATTATAAGGGGTGTTGGTGTGTGGTGTTGGTTGGGGAGCTGTGACGGGATGGGAAGGTAGATAGTCAGTGATTTAACTGAGTGAGGTTGTTGGGGTGCTCTGTTATCGTTGGGGAAATGGATGTAGATTGGATTTGCTCTGCGTGTCGGAAGCTTCCGTGTGTGGTTTTTTGGGGTTGGGAGTATGTGGTTACTGGGGGTTGGGGTGATAAGCGCGACTGCAGATGTTGTGGATAGGTTGTTTCTTTTGTGGTGGGTTATCTTCTGGTTTTTCGAGTGGTGGTGTTTGGATCTATGAGCGGGGGTGGGGGCGTGGGACGGGGAGTATACGGTAGGTGGGGGGGGAGGAGGTTTGTGGGGGCAGCTGGGAGAGTCGCAATTGGTGGGGTTCGAGTTTGAGTTGTATGGGGTTTGTTTATGTGCGAGTGGGGGTGGGAGGTTTGGGCGTTTGGGAGTCATGGGGGTGGTTTAAGGTGGGTGTGCGGGATGGCGGTGTGGCGGTTGAGCGAATTAAATTGGTTAGGTGGTGTTTAGCGGCAAATGGGTGGTCTTTGTTAGTCTAGTGTGAGGGTGGAGGGGGTTCGGGGGATAGGTGTGGTTGGGTGGGTTGGTGTGGGGGGGGGGGTGTAGGCTGGGGGTAGGCCGGGTAGGGGGGAGGGGGGGGGTGGGGTTCGGGTGGCGCTTGTGCGAGGCTATTCTCGCTCTCTGGGTTTACTCTGTTTGCAGTTAGGTGGTGTGGGTTATAGTTGATGATTGGGTTTGATTTGGGGCTCAGGCAATGGGATGGTTAGCGGTTTGTAATGTTTGGTCGGAGGGGGGGGGTAGTTAGGGGGGTACGTTGTGGTGTTTTTTGATTTTTGATTTGTTGATAGTGATATAGTTCGGTGAGTGGTTGAATGGGTGGGTGGGTCTGAGATGTTAAGGGATGTTGGTAGGCTGCGGCGGTAATTGAAGTCGCCTGTTTGTAGGGTGGGCAGGAGGGTGATGGGTGGTGTCGATGGACGGTGGTGGAGGGGATGTTGGGGTTAGGATGGGGGAGGGTGGGTGCCGGATGGGTGGGGGTTGTGTAGGGGGGGGGGAGGGGTGGTTGGGGACTCCGGGGTTGGGGGTTTGTGTTGATGGGGAGTAGTGGGGGTGGGTGGAGGAGGAGGGGGTGGAGGGGTATATGTTGTCGAGATGTTGGTTTGGTCAGGGGGGGTGGGGGGGGTGGATTGTGGGGTGGCGGGGAGTGAGGTTGGGTAGTGGGTGTATTTTTTTTGCGTTTGTGAGCGTTTAGCATAGGGCTTTAGTTAGGGATTAGAGTAGGCGAATTGATTATTATTTGGTGTTGGTAGGTTTATAAGCTGTGGAAGGGTGGGGGGGTTGGTTGGTTTAGTTGTTTTTTGGTTGTCTGTTAGGTGGAAGCACTCGGATCCAAAATGTAGGCGAGAAAGATGAAAAAGATAATAGACAGAGAATAAGGGATGGTGGGTGTCTAAAATGTGTATATTTTAATGCTAGGAGCATTGTAAGTAAGGTGGATGAACTTAGAGCCTGGATTGACACCTGGAAATACGATGTTGTGGCAATCAGTGAAAACATGGTTGCAGGAGGGCTGTGATTGGAAACTAAATATTCCAGGATTTTGTTGCTTCAGGTGTGATAGAATTGGAGGGGACCAGAGGTGGAGGTGTTGCATTGCTTGTCAGAGAAGATATTACAGCAGTGCTTTGGCAGGATAGATTAGAGGGCTCGTCTAGGGAGGCTATTTGGGTGGAACTGATAAGTGGGAACGGTGTAGCAACACTTTTAGGGGTGTATTATAGACCGCCAAATGGGGAGCGAGAATTGGAAGAGCAAATATGTAAGGAGATAGCAGATATTAGTAGTAAGCACAAGGTAGTGATTGCGGGAGATTTCAATTTTCCAAAAATAGACTGGGAAACACATTCTGTAAAGGGGCTGGATGGTTTGGAGTTTGTAAAATGTGTACAGGATAGTTTTTTGCAGCAGTACATAGAGGTATCGACCAGAGAAGGGGCAGTGCTGGACCTCCTGTTAGGAAATGAGGCAGGTCAGGTGACGGAGGTATGCGTTGTGAGCACTTCGGGACCAGTGATCACAATACCATTAGTTTCAATATAATTATGGAGAGAGTCAGAACTGGACCTAAGGTGGAGATTTTTGATTGGAGAAAGGCTAACTTTGAGGGAATGCGTAAGGATTTTAAAGGAGTGAATTGGGACACTTTGTTTCATGGGAAGGATGTAGAAGAGAAATGGAGTACATTTAAAGGGGAAATTGTAAGAGTACAGAATCTTTATGTCCCTGTTAGGTTGAAAAGAAATAGTAAAAATTGGAAAGAGCCATGGTTTTCAAGGGAAATTGGACACGTTTCGAAAAAAGAGAGATATCTACAATAATTATAGGAGGCATGGAGTAAATGAGGAGTATAAAGAATGTAAAAAGAATCTTAAGAAAGAAATTAGGAAGGCTAAAAGAAGATATGAGGTTGCTTTGGCAAGAAAGGTGAAAGTAAACCCAAAGGGTTTCTACAGCTATATTAATAGCAAAAGGATAACGAGGGATAAAATTGGACCATTAGAGAACCAGAATGGACAGCTATCTGCAGAGCCAAAAGAGATGGGGGAGATATTGAACAATTTATTTTCTTCGGTATTCACCAAGGAGAAGGATATTGAACTCTGTGAGTTAAGGGGAAAAAGTAGAGTAGCTATGGAAACTATGAGATTCAAAGAGGAGGAAGTACTGACACTTTTGAAAAATATAAAAGTGGATACGTCTCCAGGTCCTGACAGGATATTCCCTAGGACATTGAGGGAAGTTAGTGTAGAAATAGCAGGAGCTATGACAGAAATATTTCAAATGTCATTAGAAACGGGAATAGTGCCGGAGGATTGGCGTACTGCGCATGTTGTTCCATTGTTTAAAAAGGGTTCAAAGAATAAACCTAGCAATTATAGACCTATTAGTTTTCATCCAGATCAATGATCTGGATGATGGGGTGGAAAAATTGGATAAGTAAGTATGCAGATGATACTAAGATAGGTGGTGTTGTGGATAATGAAGTAGATTTTCAAAGTCTACAGAAAGATTTGGGCCATTTGGAAAAGTGGGCTGAAAGATGGCAGATGGAGTTTAATGCTGTTAAGTGTGAAGTGCTACATCTTGGCAGGACAAATCAAAATAGGACGTACATGGTAAATGGTAGGGAATTGAGGAATGCTGTGGAACAGAGGGATCTAGGAATAACTGTGCATAGTTCCCTGAAGGTGGAATCGCATGTAGATAGGGTGGTTAAAAAAAGCCTTTGGTGTGCTGGCCTTTATAAATCAGAGCATTGAATATAGGAGTAGGGAAGTAATGTTAAAATTGTACAAGGCATTGGTAAGACCAATTCTGGAGTATGGTGTACAATTTTGGTTGCCTAGATATAGGAAGGATGTCAACAAAATAGAGAGAGTACAGAGGAGATTCACTCTGCCAGGGTTCCAGCAACTATGTTACAGAGAAAGGTTGAACAAGTAAGGTCTTTATTCTTTGGAGCGCAGAAGGTTAAGGGGGGACTTGATTGAGGTCTTTAAAATGATGAAAGGGATAGACAGAGTTAACGTGGATACGTTTTTCCCATTGAGGGTAGGGAAGATTCAAACAAGAGGGCATGATATGAGAATTAAGGGACAGAAGTTTCGGGGTAACGTGAGGGGGAACTTCTTTACTCAGAGGGTGGTGGCTGTGTGGAATGAGCTTCCAGCAGAAGTGGTGGAGGCAGGATCGATTTTAACATTTAAGAATAAAGTGGATAGGTATATGGATGTGAAGGGAATGGAGGGGTATGGTCTGAGTGCAGGTAGATGGGACTAGGGGAAAACAAATGGTCGGCACGGACTGGAAGGGCCAGAGAGGGCCTGTTTCCGTGCTGTAATTGTTATATGGTTATATGGTTATAGAACAAGTCAAAACATTTATGTAAATCCAAGATGAATGGAGGATTAGTCTTACGAAATATTTTAATTTATTTTTGGTCAGTTAATATTAAAAATGTGACCTTCTAGTTGGAAGATATGGATCAACAACCAGGCTGGTTAAAGATGGAAAAGGAAGATTGTTTACCTTGTGAAATTGGCTCGATCTTGTTAACCCCTAAAAAATTGAAAAAAACATAGTGAAAATCCGATATTGTACAATGTATACGAACTTGGAAACAATTAAAAATAACTTTAAAATTGGATAATTTATCTCTCCTTCTCCCCATTGTAAATAATCCTTCATTGTGTTGGATAACGGTTTCGTACAATGGAAAAACCATGGAATTAAATAGGTGGAACACTTTTACCAAAAAGCCATTTTTCTTTCATTTCAGGAGTTAGAATAGAATTATGGACTACACTCAAATAATTTTTTTAGCTATTTATAACTTAGAGATGATGTTAAATCACATATACAAGAATATAGAATTAGGGAGCCAGAAATCCTTGACGGATGTTTGAATAAACATCCTAACACAGAAAAATTAATATCTCACATCTGTAATATCCTATTAGATACTGAGATCCCATCGACGGAACTACATAGACAAGCATGGGAAAATTAATTGGCTCAACCCATAATGAAATATATATGGGATGAAAGTTTACAACATAAATATCAATGCTCGTTAAATGACAGACACTCCTTAATACAATTTAAAGTACTACATAGACTGCACTATTCTACAACAAAATTAAACAGAATTTTTCAAATATCTTTCCTATGTGACAAATGTCAATATTTAGAAGCTAATTTCACTTTGCTTTTGTAAACTGTATAAAAATTTAGGATGGAGATTTTTAAATTATTTCTGAAGTTATTAATATCCAATTGAACCCTGATCCAAAACTAATAATATTAGGAATATCAGAACAAAACATAAAACTTACAATAAACCAAAGACATTTCCTTGATTATAGTATAATTGGGAAAAAATTAATATTAATATTTTGGAAAAACCCAACAACCCCCACAAATAAAATGTGGATTATGGAATTGGAATATACATTTGGAAAAAATTAGACTTGTCTTAATTGACAAATCAGAACTATTTGCTAGAATATGGTCTCCATTTATTGATTTTCTGAAAGAGTAAATTGGTTCAGCACGGAAGCTTGACTGAAACTCCATAATCTACGGACCTATCTCCAAAATTGTGTCATTGATAATCTTTTTAATTTATTTTTCTCCCTTCCCTCTCTACTAGTTTATAGTTTCCTTTTTCTCTTCCCTTATTTATTTTCTCTCTATAGATCTATCTTTCAAAAACATCTATAAAAAAGAAACAGAAGCTGTGTTAATAAGTAACTGGTAAACAAATTGTGTTTTGGTTATGATATGTATATGCTTCTAATAAAAATATTAAAAAACAAAACAAAACGCAACTATCCCATGAGAATAGTCACACTTCTTCACCCTTGGGATATTAAATGTAACGGCTCTGCAAATGTTGGCTAATCTGTGATTGGGTTTCCATACAGAGAAGGGAAGCGCAGATGGTAGAATTGCTGTCCCACAACACCAGAGACCCAGGTTCGATCCTCGACTCTGCTCAGTCTACCTAAACCTACCTGATCTCCCAATTGCTAAACACTTTAATTCCCCAACCCATTCCGATACTGATCTTTTTGGCCTGGGCCAAGATTTTTATTTACTTTGCACTTGTGGAATTTCTGCATCAGGTTCAACAAATCCTACTTGCTCATCAAAGGGGACAATTTGCGATTTTCTTTTCTTCATTCTTCCTCTGATCTAACATCAAGAACAATAAAGAAAAGTATATGAATGCACAAAAACAAACAAAAAACTGTGAATTATCCATGGTTGGCATGAGGAATTAAAGGAGTTAACAAGCACAAAAGTTGTCAGATATAGTTTTTGACCTGAAGAATGGGAGCATTTAAAACTCAAAGGAGAACCAATAAATTGATCAAAGGACATGCCAGATGGAATACAAGACAAGGTGTGCAAAATCATGAGGATAAATGCACAGCCTTTTACCTAGAGTAAGGGAAATCAAGAACCAGGGGACATAGATTTAAGATGAGGGGCAAAATTCAAGAGGAACTGGAGGATCGACCATTTCCACAGGGTGGTGCGTATATAGAAGACACTGCCAGAGGAGATAGTTAAAACATGTACTATAACAGCATTCAAAAAAAACACTTGGACAGGTACATGTGGATAGGAAAGATTTGAAGAGCTGTAGGCCAAATGTGAGCAAATGGGACTAGAAATAATCTCACTTGGCAAGGATAAGGTGGGCTGAAAGGTCAGTTTCCATACCTCGAATGTTGGGAACATAAAATGGATTCCAGGAAGAAAATGCTAAATATGGCAGGTGTGGGTCCTCACAGGCAGAGACAGGAGAATTAAAGATGGGGAATGGCAGAGAAGTTAAATAATTCCTTAAAGTTTGCCTTAAAGAAATAATACAGGTATACATGAGAACAAAAAGCTAGTGAAAATGAGAAATGGAAGGAACAGAGACTTAATCAATAAAACTGAAAAAGAGTAGTCAGCAGACTTAACTATAAACCTTTACGCAAGACATGTAAGCTAAGGCTCTATAAGGTTCTATAAGGAGAGATGCAATGCTGAAACTCTATAACCATATAACCATATAACAATTACAGCACGGAAACAGACCCTCTCGGCCCTTCCAGTCCGTGCCGACCATTTGTTTTCCCCTAGTCCCATCTACCTGCACTCAGACCATACCCCTCCATTCCCTTCACGTCCATATACCTATCCACTTTACTCTTAAATGTTAAAATCGATCCTGCCTCCACCACTTCTGCTGGAAGCTCATTCACAGCCACCACCCTCTGAGTAAAGAAGTTCCCCCTCACGTTACCCCTAAACTTCTGTCCCTTAATTCTCATGTCATGCCCTCTTGTTTGAATCTTCCCTACCCTCAATGGGAAAAACGTATCCACGTCAACTCTGTCTATCCCTTTCATCATTTTAAAGACCTCAATCAAGTCCCCCCTTAACCACATGATCATAAAGACATGATTGAATGGCAGTGGCCCAATGGGCCAAATGGGCCAAATCTACTCCTATAACTTGTGAACTTTACCTGCATTATGTTATAGATAACATTAGTTTAGAATTAAAAATTACGTTTCAGTTTAGAAATTAATATGAATATTATTCAAATTGATTGATGTTAAAACAATTTTCTATATCACTACCTACCAAGTTCATGATTTTCATGAATCCACTTGTGTTTGTTTTTTTCATTTCCTCATTACCACTGCATCTACAAAGACAAAAATATACATATTTTTAATAATTTTAACATTTTAATTAATTAATTCCCAGTCAATATTTATGCTGGCAATGCCACCACTAATTCCCCATACTTAATTTCAGCAATAGATACAGCTGTATCTCTCTATAAGTTGGTGGTTCTCCAAGGAAAGACACCCGAGAATGCATTTGTCTATTTGGGTACTGCAACAAATCCTCTCATCAGGACATAGAGCGACGTAGGATGAAATTTGTCGGACATGTACTCAGAATGTCACCAGAAAGCGCCACTAAGATAGCAATGATTATGGCGAGCTGACGGAAGAAGGAAAAGAGGCCGACCAAAACTCACATGGAGGTGAAAATTCCAGAAGGATTTGGAAGCCCGAGTCGCTAACCTATCGAGGGTGGAAGACGTTGCACATGACCAAACGGAATGGCGATGGCTTGCTGACCAATGCACTCAACAGTGTGGGAGGAACTAAGCCAAGTCTAAGTCCAGCAACTACCTCTTAAGGTGCAAACTTTCAAATTTTCAAAACACTAGTCTTATGATTCAAGCAGCATACTCGGACGAACTCTTGATTAGAACAGGAATGAGGATGGACTCTCTCACTCTCTCTCCTGCTCCCTTTTTTTGTTCCTTTTAAAATCTTTATTCGACACAATCATATGATACAACACATCAAAACATAATCAAAATTACACTATATCAAAAAGAAATCATTATAGTACAACAGTACATTAATTGTTTACAATACTCTCAACCCCACGCGGTGACCAGTGCCCACGGAAGGCCTCCAGAGTCCCCGTAGACACCGCGCGTTCCCACTCCAGGGACACACGTGCACGGACAAAGGCCCGGAAGAGGGGCAGGCAGCCAATTCTAGCCTGACCATCGACCGCCCGCTGCCTGGACGCGCGAATGGCCATTTTGGCCAGGCCCAGGAGCAAACCGACAGGTAAGTCCTTCCCCCCCACCCAGCTCTCTCCATTCCCCGCCTTGTGTCCGAACAACAGGATTGTGGGACTAAAATGCTACCAGAACTTGAGGAACAACCCCTTCAGATATTGGTTCAGGGGCAGTAACCTCTCGCACTCCATATACACGTGGAACACGGACTCTTCCTCGCCGCAGAAAATACAGGCTGCGGACGAGCCCGTGAACCGACTCAAAAGTTTGTTACACACCACCGCTCTGTGCAACACTCTCCACCCCAGGTCCCCAATGTAAAGGGGAACAACTCCCTTATAGAATGACCCCACTGGGGACCTCCCCCGCCTTCGGGTGTTAACACCGTCCGCCATGATGTGTCGGGACCGGAGACAAAGGCAAGGAGGTGCAGAATGTGCAGAAGCATTCTGTACTATGTGCGTCTCTTCGCATCATGAAATGGCATGCTGGTGTTCTCAGAAAGGTGGCTCAGATTGTGTGGAGCCGGTGCCCGTGAAATATCCCGGCGCCTAGGCCCGATGAGCAGATTTGACGGGGTGGGGATAAGCTCTGAATCACTCCAGGCACGCGCCTCTCCTCGACACCCGCCAAGACAGGGTGAGGACCGGCCACTCCCGCAGCCACGACATCCCCCTCCCCCTGAAAACAACCAAATTCCTCACTCTTAGCACATCCCGGTAGAAGACAGGCAAGCCCATTAGGGAGGGTCGACTGATGCCCGTCATCGGGAGCCGTAAGACCCCCCTTAGGCAACGACCCCGACGGAAAAAATACGAGGCCAGAGCGTGCCATCGCTGAGGTTCTCTACGTACATGTATCTCCGCAGAGCCCTGAGACGGAGAGCCGCCACCTGGGTACGCATGCATACCCAAGGACTGGCCGCCCTTCTCTAACGGGAGACTCTGGACTGCCGCGGAAACCAGTGCTTCCTATTTCCCGAAAATAAATCTACCAGCTTCTTCTGTAAAGCAGTTGTAAAGATAGAGGGCGGGACAAGAGTAGCCAGCCGGTAACATAACATGGAGGCCACCCTCCCACAAAAGGAAAGAACTCCAAGCAGGCCTGACCAGCGCCCCAGCCGGGCGACCACTTTCGTCTCCAATTCCTGCCAGTTTGCCGGCCAAGCATCCTCAGTGGGACTCAGGTACACCCCCAGATAGAGGAGGTGCATGGTACTCCACACAAACATTACCATCTCCTCTGGCAGGGAGTCTACCTGCCACTGACCCACTAAAAGTCCAGAGCACTTACTCCAATTAATCCTAGCAGAAGGTGCAGCCGACAAAATCTCCTGGCAGTCACGCATCCTCCGCATGTCACCAGGATCAGTGAACACAAGGAGTACATTATCGGCATATGCCAAAAGAACCACCTCCACCCCCGAGCCAGGTAGGGCCAGGCCTGTCAACCTCCTCCGAAGAAGACACAGGAACGGCTCCACACAGACTGAGTACAACTGGCCCGACATGGGGCACCCCTGACGGACCCCCTCCCAAAATGAAAAGGAGACAACAACGCACCATTAACCTTCACAAGGCACTTCACAGCAGCATACAAAAGCCGGACCCGGGCCACGAAATGCGGTCCAAACCCAAACGCTTGCAACATCCCGAAGATGCTCTACCCTATCAAAAGCCTTCTCCTGATCAAGGCTAAATGAATCAGGTCCCTAACCAGGTGGATGTTATCTACCGACTGTAGATAGGGAGGTGGCCGATCTTCTTGATGGCCTCTTATCTTTGGAAGAGTTGACTCGTGCCTTGCATCAGCTCAGGAGGGGTAAGTCCCTCTGCCATGCATTTGCCCACTCACCCAGTCTATCCAAGTCATCCTGCAGCCTCCTAGCATCCTCCTCACAGCTAACACCGCCCCCCTTCTTATATGATTCTTATATAATCATTATTATTTAATCACAACGTCTTGATTATTGATTTATACTTTTATTTATTTTTTCACTCCCTTACCTTCGAAGCCAAAAAAAATCAAAAACAGTAGCATATATAAATTATCCCGTAATATCCGTACAACATTTGTGATAAGTCTGACTTGTATTTGAAGTGCTATTGTACCTTAGATAATACGCAATGCTTCTAATAAAAATATATTTTTTTAATTTAAAAAAAGATCTCTCTACTAATTATCTAAGTTATAAGCAATCATTTCTCAACCGTATTTTTCCCAAACAGACATTGGAACTGTAGTTAAATGCAGCAATCATAAAAATCAATTTTTATCAAAGCCAAGAACAAAATATATTACATTAAATCAGAGCTAGATATGACACTTCTCTTCGTAACCCCCTCCCCCCGCCCCTCTCTCTCTTCCTCTTGCCCCACCTGGAATGCGCGCCCACAATCCCACCCCACCCCCCCCCCCCCATGATCACAATGAAAGTTGGTGCTGGCTCGAAGGGCCGAATGGCCTCCTCCTGCACTGTTTACAAAACAAAAACAAAACACAACCCAGAGCAGTACACAGGAGCCAGCCCTTCGGCCTGCAGTGTCTATGGCCAAGATAAACTAATTTCTACCTGCACGCCATCCTGATCCAGGTGCTCACCGGCCCAGTTAAGGTCAGCAGCTTGCTCGACTCGCTGAAAAACACAATCAAAACGTCGCTAAAAACAATAGCAAAAAAAATGAAGATAGTAACAAAAGTAAAACTGCAACAGAAGGGGTGAACTTTGCCCAAAATAACAAAAAATAAGAATAACTAGACCCGTTGGGTCCGCCCCCCATTGGGTCACTGTCACGCGGGAGGCCTGGTCCCCCAACCGTTCCACAATGCATTTTTGCACCACTAACCCATAGCCCCCACGGGAGGCATGACGTGGTGGGGCCGACGCCAGCGGGTGGGCCGAGGGGAGTGGGGGCTGAGGGGAGCGGATGGAGCCGAGGGGAGCGGGGCCAAGGCCGGTCCTCCCCACTCCCGGCCTTGTGCCCAAACACCAGGGTCGTGGGACTCAAATGTAACCAGGAGCAGCCCCTTCAGATATTCGTACAGGGGCAGCAACCTCACACACTCCATATACACGTGGAACACGGTCTCTACCTCGCCGATGAAATACAGGCTCTCTCTCTATCTCTGGTTATCTCTCTCTCTCTCTCTCTATATATATATCTCTATCCTCTCTAACGCTCTCCCTCTCTATCTATCTATCTATCTATCTATCTATCTATCTATCTATCTATCTATCTATCTATCTATCTATCTATCTATCTATCTATCTATCTATCTATCTATCTATCTATCTATCTATCTATCTATCTATCTATCTATGTATCTATCTATGTATCTATCTATCTATCTATCTATCTATCTATCTATCTATCTATCTATCTATCTATCTATCTATCTATTCTCTATCTCTCCCCCTCTCTCTAACTATCTCTCTACCTCTCTCTCTATATCTCTATATCTATCTATCTCTCTCAAACTCCTCTCTCTGCCTCTCTCTCTCCCTCTATCTCTCTATATCTCTAGCTCTCTCTCTTTCTCTCTCTCTCCCTCTCTCTCCCTACCTCTCTTTATATCTATCTCTCTCTATCTCCAACTCCTTCTCTCTCTCCCTCTCTCTATATCTCTCTCTAACCTTCTCTCTCTCCCCCTCTATCTCTATATCTATCTCTCTCTATCACTCTCTATCTCTCTAACTCCTTCTCTCTCTCCCCCTCTCTCTCCCTCTCAGCCTCTCCCGCTGCGGTGACCACTTGCAACCTCCCATTGTGATGTCATTGTTGCACTCGTCAGCGTGTGATTGGTGGACCGTGAGTGATGTTGTGACATCATCACTGAAGGACCTGTAAAATGGTTTTCTGTCTGAAGTTTTTTGGGGATTTTTTTAACTTTAATCATCTCTCTCCCTCTCCCTCTCTCCTTTTCCTTTTCCCTCTCTCTCCCCTTTTCCATCTATCTATCACTCTCTCTCCCCTTTTCCCTCTATCTATCACTCTCTCTCCCTCTCTCTCCCCCCTCTATCTATCACTCTCTCTCTCTCCCTCGCTCTCCTTTTCCCTCTATCTCTCTCTCTCTCCCCTCTATCTCTCCCTCTCTCTTTTCATTTTTCAAAAACTTTATTCGACACAGTCATATGATACAGCACATCAAAACATAATCAGAAATTGCACTATAACAAATAATCATTATAGTACAACAGTACATTCATTGTTTACAATACCCTCAACCCCACGCGGTGACCAGTGCCCACGGAAAGCCTCCAGTTTCCCCGTGGACACTGCATGTTCCCTCTCCAGGGACACACGTGCACAGACATGGGCTCAAAAGAGGGGCAGGCAGCCGACTCTAGCATGACCATTGACCGCTCGCGAATGGCCATCTTGGCCAGGCTCAGGAGCAAATCGACACGGAAGTCCTACCTCCCCGATTGGCTCTACCCATTCCCTGCCTTGTGTGCGAACACTAGAATCGTGGGACTTCAATGCAGCCGGAACTTGAGGAAAAACCCCTCAGATATTGGTACAGGGGCAGTAACCTCTCGCACTCCATATACGCGTGGAACACACTCTCTTATTTGCCGCAGAAAATACATGCGGTGGACGAGCTTGTGAACCGACTCAAATGTTTATTACACGCCACCGCTCTGTACAACAGTCTCCACCCCAGGTCCCCAATGCAAAGGGGAACAACTCCCTTATAGAAGGACCCCCACTGGGGACCTCCCCCGCCTTCCGGTGGTAACACCGTCCGCCATGGGGTGTCGGGATGGGAGACGAAGGCAAGGAGGTGCAGAATGTGCAGGAGCATTCTGTACAATGTGCGTCTCTTCGCATCATGAAATGGCATGCTGGTCATCTCAGAAAGGCGGCTCAGATTGTGTGGAGCCAGTGCCCGAGAAATATCCTGGAGCCTAGGCCCGATGAGCAGATCTGACGGAGCAGGTGAAAGCTCAGTCAGAACCACTCTAGGCGCCCGCCTCTCCTCGACACTCGTCATGACAGGATGAGGACTGGCCACTCCCGCAGCCACAACATCCCCTTCCCCTCGTGGAACAACACGCTGGCTGAAAACAGCCAAATTCCTCACTCTTAGCACATCCCGAGAGAAACTATGCAATCCCCTTAAGGGCGGGTCGACTGATGCCCGCCACTGGTAGCCGCGAGACCCCCCTTAGGCAATGCCCCCGACAGAAAAGATACGTGGCCAGAGCGTGCCATCTGCGGGGGTTCTCTACGTACATGTATCACCGAAGGGAGACGGAGAGTCGCAACCAGGGTACGCACGCATACCAAGGACTGGCCGCCCTCCTCTAACGGGAGACTCAGGACCTCCGCGGGAACCCAGTGCTTCCTATTGCCCCAAAAGAAATCTAACAGCTGTAAAGCATTTACAAATATGGAAGTCGGGAGAAGAGTAGCCAGCTGGTACCATAACATGGAGGCCACCAGCTGGTTTATGACCAGCACTCCCCCCCCCCACCCGAAAGGAAAGAACTCCAAGCAGGCCTGACCAGCGCCCCAGCCGGGCGACCACTTTCATCTCCAACTCCTGCCGGTTTGCCGGCCAAGCATCCTCAGTGGGACTCAGGTACACCCCCAGATAGAGGAGGAGCGTGGTACTCCACGCATTCATTGTCATCTCCTCTGGCAGGGAGTCTACCTGCCTCTGACCCACTGAAAGTCCAGAGCACTTGGTCCAGTTAACCCTGGCAGAAGTTGCAGCCGAGTAAATCCTCTGGCAGTCGCGCATCTTCCGCAGGTCACCAAGATCAGTGAACGTAAGGAGTACATCATCGGCATGCGCCAAAAGAACCACCTCCACCCCCACCCCCGGGCCAGGTAAACATAGAAAATAGGTGCAGGAGTAAGCCATTCGGCCCTTCGAGCCTGCACCGCCATTCAATATGATCATGGCTGATCATCCAACTCAGTATCCTGTACCTGCCTTCTCTCCATATCCCCGATCCCTTTAGCCACAAGGGCCACATCCAACTCCCTCTTAAATATAGCCAGTGAACTGGCCTCAACCACCTTCTGTGGCAGATATTTCCAGACTCACCACTCTCTGTGTGAAAAATGTCTTCCTCATCTCGGTCCAAAAGGAATTCCCCCTTATCCTTAGACTGTGACCCCTTTTTCTGGACCTCCCCAACATCGGGAACAATCTTCCTGCATCTAGCCTACCCAACCCCTTAAGAATTTTGTAAGTTTCTATAAGATCCCCCCTCAGACTTCTAAATTCTAGCGAGTACAAGCCAAGTCTATCCAGTCTTTCCTGATATGAAAGTCCTGACATCCCAGGAATCAGTCTGTTGAACCTTCTCTGTACCCCCTCTATGGCAAGAATGTCTTTCCTCAGACCACCAAAACTGTATGCAATACTCCAGGTGTGGTCTCACCAAGACCTTGTACAACTGCAGTAGAACCTCCCAGCTCTTATACTCAAATCCTTTCGCTATGAATGCCAACATACCATTCGCTTTCTTCACTGCCTGCTGCACCTGCATGCCTACTTTCAATGATTGGTGTACTATGACACCCAGGTCTCGTTGCAGCTCCCTTTTTCCTAATTTCCCACCATTCAGATAATAGTCTACCCTCCTGTTTTTGCCACCAAAGTGGATAACCTCACATTTATCCACATTATACTGCATCTGCCATGCATTTGCCCACTCACCCAGCCTATCCGTCACCTTGCAGCCTCGTAGCATCCTCCTCACACCTAACACTACCCCCCAGCTTAGTGTCATCCGCAAACTTGGAGATGTTGCATCCAATTCCCTCGTCCAAATCATTAATATATATTGTAAATAGCTGGGGTCCCAGCACTGAGCCTTGCGGTACCCCACTAGTCACTGCCTGCCATTCTGAAAAGGATCCGTTTACCTTTGCTTCCTGTCTGCCAGCCAGTTCTCTATCCACATCAATACTGAACCCCCAATACTGTGTGCTTTAAGTTTGTGCACTAATCTCTTACGTGGGACCTTGTCGAAAGCCTTCTGAAAGTCTAGATATAACACATCCACTGGTTCTCCCTTATCCACTCTACTAGTTACATCCTCGAAAAATTCTAGAAGATTCGTCAGACATGATTTACCTTTCGTAAATCCATGCTGACTTTGTCCAATGATTTCACCACTTTCCAAATGTGCTGCAATCCCATCTTTAATAACTGACTCTAGCAGTTTCCCCACTACCGATGTTAGACTAACTGGTCTGTAATTCCCTGTTTTCTCTCTCTCTCCCATTTTAAAAAGTGGAGTTACATTAGCTACCCTCCAATCCTCAGGAACTTCTCCAGAATCTAAGGAGTTTTGAAAAATTCCTGAAAAAAGGTAGGCCAGGCCTGTCAACCTCCTCCTCCGAAGACACAGGAACAGCTCCACACCGACCGAGTACAACTGACCCGACATGAGGCACCCCTGACGGACCCCCTCCAAAAATGAAAGGGAGCCAACAACGCACCATTAACCTTCGCAAGGCACTCCACTGCAGCTTACAAAAGCCGGACCCGGGCCACAAAGTGCGGTCCAAACCCAAACGCTTGCAGTGTCCCGAAGAGGTGCACTACCCTATCAAAAGCCTTCTCCTGATCAAGAGACAGCTGACGCAGGGCACGAGTCAACTCCTCCAGAGATAAGGGGCCATCAAGAATATCGGCCATCTCCCTATCCCTCATCGACCGGAGCCTCTCCTCACGCCAGGGCACCCACGGCCCTCTCCCCCAGAGACCACGGGCCGAGCGCAGACCTTCCCGGGGGAGACCCAACCGACCACGGACACAGCCGGACAGGACGCACGACCGCGGTGCCACAGGTAAACAGGTCCGGTACTGCTACCCCTTCCCTCGCACCAACCCTTCTCACTCCAACACACGGGGTCCCAGCACCGACTGTTAGACCAACACGTAGCTGCACGCAGCAGCAGAGGACTCCAGACACAATTAGCAATTCACAGGACGACTTTCAGCAGCACACATGGAGGGGTCCAGGGAAGAGACTGGCAGAAGTAACGAGACACCCCCATACAAGGCAGAAACATGTTACCTGGAAACTACAACCCAGCAAGCCTGTTTTAATTATTGGAGATTCCAACATTGCCAGGATCCCCAAATTCTCCAACAATAACATACAATTGGACAGCTATCCAGGAGCCAAATGTATACATGCGACTTCCATCCTTGACAAATTGAGCCAATGCCCAGAAACTCAAAAAGTTTCGGTGGCGCTATGGAGCCCTAGAGTATAGCGCCAGCCAGCTCCGCAAAAAAATTGTAAAAAACGGGGGTTTTAAAAGACTTACCGGCTGCCTGCAACAAACTGCTTGCTGTTTCTTCACCGACTGTGCCGAGTGACGTCATCAGGCGCGCGACGAACTATGTCGGTCTCACGGAGCCCTACCGACAAGGTAAAAGGTCGACCAACCCGGCAGAGACCGGGAGAAGGCCCAAGTGAAGCCTCGGAGTCGAGTAGGACTCGATCCCTGGAAGATGTGTCCAAAAAACCAGGGACAAAAATGGAAGGTGAGGAACTGAAATCTTTTATTTCTCATCAGATGGTTAGCTTAAAGGAAGAATTAAAGGGAGAAATAAAAGATGTAAAGGAAGAAATAAATCAAATAAATAGTTTGATGGATACTCAGCTGAATCAGATGAAAAATCAACTGAAAGACTTAAAACAAGAAACAAAGTTAAATATTGAAAAAAAGGTTAAGAAAATGTCGGATGAATTAAAGGAAGAATTTATTGAAATGTTTAACGTCATGGAGAAAAAGATGGATAAGAAACTGGAAAAGTTTAAAAAAGACATCGATAATAGGATTAATCCTATTGAAGAAATACAGAAACAACAGATGGCTGAAATAAAGAACCTTGAGCAAACAGCTGAGACGAATGCTTTGACTACAGCGAACCTGTTTACAGAAAACGAACGTCTGATGAGCATGCTGACTAAAACAGCAGAGAAATGTACTGAGCTAGAAGGACATCAGAGAAGGCAAAATCTGAGAATTGTAGGGATTCCTGAGGGTCTAGAGAATATCGACGGCCCTCGAGAGTTCACTGCTAAATTACTCAAAGAAGTTCTATCTCTGGAAGAAATGCCTTTATTAGGCATAAGAAATGTCTACTCACAGAGTCAGTAGACGTCAGACCAGACCCAACGCTCCTCCCAGACAAATGATTATAAAGGTACAATTTGATTTTGTTCTGGATGAGATTATGCGGAAAGCTTCGAAAACTAAAAACTTGACATTTGAAGGTCAAAGGATTAGTATCTATCGAGACTATCCACCAGAGGTCGCCAGGAAACGAAAAGCATTCAATGAAGCCAAAAGTCTTATGCGTGGAGTAGAAAATCTGAGATACGGTTTGAATTACCCAGCGACTTTAAGAGTTTCTTATAAGAATGTGGAATACTTTTTCAAGACCCCAACCGCAGCATTGGAGTTTGCTCAGCAGCTCAAGACTTGAAGAGTACCTACAAGCAAGTAATATACTGACTTTTATCATTCTCAGATATTCAACATGGACTTTTAATATTTACTGAGACTCTTCAAGATGATATTGGACTTGATGGAATAGACAATGTCGAATGGAATGGAGAGGAATAAAACGAGATTCGACAACGTCATCTGGATATCTGGACATTGATAATTAGTTCTAACATATAACTAATATAAATAATTAACACACACATTAAGATTATAACACGGTTTTATTATTAGTTTTTTCCCACCCTTTTTTTTATTAATTAGGAATGTTCACTATTATTAATCACTATTACTAATAATTAATAACTAATTTTTCCTTTTTGAATTGAATTAATTGTATGTTATTCTTCTTTTTATATAGCCTTTGTATTTTTTATGTCTAATATTATTTAGATTTTTAAGTTAGCTTTAGATATTGATATTTTTAAAGGATGAATTTTTTTTATTCTTCCTCTTTTTTCTTTCTCTCTCCCCTTCCTGTTTTTTATTATCATTCCCCCTCCCTTTTTTTTTTTTTTAAAATTATATATATTATACCCCCGTTAAAATATTGTTAAGGAATAATAATTCCCTAATTCCAGGAGCTGGTCGTGTTAATAACATCGATGACGGAAGTCGTTAGATGTATAGCCATCTTAATATGGCTGGCACAAACTACATCGATTCTAGATGTAGTTCTTTTTACTTCTACACACAATACCTCTATTTATTTTTTATCTATCTTTTATATCTATAGTAATCTTTGGTTTGATTGGAGTAATATAATGTACCAAGGGAGATCTATTCATGAGGGGCAAAAAAGAGATTTAAATTACATCCATTCAGGGTTCAGGTGTAAGGTTGGGTTTATCGCGCTGATCCTTAGATCCTGCAGATCCCCATAAATCTAAAATGCAAGACTTAAAAAGAAAATACGGGGAATGAGGGATTAACATTCTGCAGTTGGAATGTTAAAGGTATTAATGAACCGATAAAGAGAGGAAAAGTATTGACATATTTAAAGGCAAGTAAAGCTGATGTAATTTACATTCAAGAGACCCACCTAAAAAAAAGAGGCGGAAAACAGGTTGAAAGCTAAATGGATAGATAAAATATATCATTCTTCTTTTACACATAAATCAAGAGGCGTAGCAATATTATTTCGTAAAGGTACTTTATTTAAACATATATCAACCATAGATGATAAAGATGGTAGATATATTATTGTGATAGGAGAATTAAATACAGAAAAAGTGATTCTTGTTAATATATATGGACCAAATTTCGATAGTCCATTGTTTTTTAAAAAAGTATTTAATAATATTCCGGAATTAACGCAATATAATTTGATAATTGGTGGAGATTTCAACTGTACATTAGATCCTTACTTAGACAGATCTACAAAACAAAGAAAAAACAAATCACATTCTAGTGATTTGCTAAATGCATATATGCAAACGACCAATATTAAAGATGTTTGGAGAACAGAAAACCCTACAGGACGAGAATATTCTTTTTACTCCCCAGTGCATAAAACTTACTCAAGAATAGATTATTTTTTGGTGGATGCAAAACTTATTTCACTTACTTATGAAGCTAAATATGATAATATAATAATCTCAGATCATGCCCCAGTAACGTTTAAAATTAAAATTAATAATAAAATAGAAAATTTAGGACAGTGGAAATTTAATCCACAAATTTTAAAAAACAAAGCCACTCAGGAATATATCATAACTCAAATTAAAATTTTTTTGAAATAAATGATCAACCAGAGATATCGCGTTCCTTATTGTGGGAAACATTTAAGGCATATCTTCGAGGAATAATGATTTCTTCACAAGCATTTGACAATAAAAAGATTCGGAAAGAACAACAAGATCTAGAAAAGGAGATTAAGGAATTAGATATACAGAATGCAATAAAACCAGATACGATATTACATAATAAAATTGTTATATTGAAATATAAATTAAATAAAATATATACAGATCAAGTGATAAAATTTTACCAACATACTAAACAATTACAGTTTGAATTTGGGGATAAGCCCCAAAAAACTGCTGGCTCGACAATTAAGGAAAATTGAAGCGGAAAAAATTATACATAGGATTAAATCACAAAACGGTGACTTATTAATACAACCTAAAGATATTAATGAAAGATTTATGCAATATTATAAAAATTTATACACTGCTAAAACAACAGTAAGTAAAATAGAAATAGATGCATTTATAAAAAAATGTAACTTGAAAGGACTGGATTTACAAAATAGAAAATTATTAAATGCTGATATTTCAATAAATGAAATCAAAGAATCTATTAGATCATTAAAAAACGGTAAAACACCGGGACCTGATGGTATAGGTTCGGAATTTTATAAAACATTTCATGAATATATAGTCCCATATCTAAAATCATTATATGAACAGATATATACAGAACAGAAGCTTCCAGATACATTGAACGAATCTATTATAACACTCATACCTAAAATAAATAAAGACTTGGACGAACCAGGATCATATAGAGCAATAGCTCTATTAAATACAGATCAAAAGATATTAACAACAATATTAGCAAAAAGATTGAGTTCAGTTGTTAATGAATTAATACATCCGGATCAAACTGGATTTATACCAAAAAGATATTCTTCATATAATCTAAGACGATTGTTTAATATTATATATTCGAAAAGAAGTGATAAAAAAGACTTAGTAGTTATTTCGCTTGATGCAGAAAAGGCTTTTGACCAAGTGGAATGGCCTTATTTATTTTCGGTGATGGAAGCCTTTAAACTAGGAGAGGAGTTTATTACTTGGATTAAATTATTATATGCAAATCCAATAGCTAGAATAACAACAAATCGAATGTTATCAATTAAATTTAATTTATCACGAGGTTGTAGGCAAGGTTGCCCTTTATCACCTTTATTGTTTGCATTAGCAATAGAACCACTTGCTCAGAGGGTAAGACTACACCCGGAAATATATGGATATGATACCGCAGATACTAAGAATAAAATTTCCTTATATGCAGATGATGTATTACTTTATATCACTCAACCAGAAATAAGTATTCGAAATTTGTTAAAACTAATAACGGAATTCGGATCACTTTCAGGATACAGTATTAATTGGAATAAAAGTGAACTTATGCCTATAACAATGAATAAGTTACATATATTACAACAATTTCCTTTTAAGATAACAAATGAAAATATTAAATATCTTGGAATTTTTGTTACAAAAAGATTTAATTCTCTATTTAAATCTAATTTCCCCCCATTACTAAATAAATTAAATAAGAATATTTCATATTGGAAAAGTTTACCTATCTCGATGACAGGGAAAATTAATGCAATAAAAATGATTTTTCTCCCACAATTATTATATTTATTTCAATTAATCCCGATATATCTTCCAAAAATTTTTTTTTAAAAAGTAGATTCTTTAATTACGAATTTCATTTGGGATTATAAGACCCATAGAATAAATAAAAAACATTTATGTAAATCTAAAATAAATGGAGGATTAGCGTTACCAAACTTGATGTTTTATTACTGGGCAGTTAATATTAAAAACATGAATTTTTGGTTAGGAGAAATAGACAATAAACCAAATTGGTTAAATATGGAAGAAGAAGATTGTTCTCCATTAGAAATTAGCTCTATAATATTTGCTAATATTAATGTAGCTAAGAAAGTTTATAGTGAAAATCCGATAATAGAAAATGGAATCCGCATATGGAAACAAATAAAGAAAGCATTAAAACTAAAATCTATACCACTAAGTCTTAAGATTGTTAATAATTTTATGTTTAAACCTTCAATTTTGGATAAGGCTTTTTTACAATGGAAAAATAAAGGAATTTCTAAGATGGGTGATCTTTATAAGGAAAACACTTTTCTTTCATTTCAAGAGTTGCAACAAATTTATGGGCTACATAATAAAGAATATTTCAGATATTTACAAATTAGAAACTATGCCTCTGCAAATATATATGAATTTAGAAATAGAAAAATAGAAATTTTAGATGAATGTTTGAATAAACATCCAAATATGGAAAAAATGATATCATATATATATAATATTTTATTGGAAAATGATACCCCATCAACAGAAATATACAGAGAGTCTTGGGAAAAGGAATTAGGCCAAATAATAAGACCAGAAATATGGGATGAAAGTTTACAACATATACATTATTGTTCATTAAACGCTAAACATTCTCTTATACAGTTTAAAATATTACATAGATTACATTACTCTAAATCTAAATTACATAATATTTTTCCAAAAATATCTCCAATATGTGACAAATGTCAAATTTCAGAAGCAAATTTGACACACTCATTTACTAACTGCATAAAAATTGTAGAATACTGGAAGGAAATATTTAAAATAATCTCGACCGTTATCAATATAAATATAACCCCTGACCCAAAGTTAATTATACTTGGAATAATTGAAACTGACCAATTAATAACAACGAATCAAAGAACTTTTATTGACTATGGTTTAATAATTGGGAAAAAATTAATATTAAAATTTTGGAAAGGCCCTGCATTCCCAACAATCAAAATGTGGAATATAGAAATGTCGGAGACACTCCATTTGGAGAGATTGAGGCTTGTCCTTATGGATAGGTTAGATCTCTTCAGATGGATTTGGTCTCCATATATTGAATATTTACAGGGTCATAATGGTTCGGCGCGAGAACCTGACTGAGACCTGGATATTTGAATGGATGAAGAGATACATATAATAAATCATGAATATATCTATAAGGACGGATTAATGACGAATATTTTATTCTCCATCAAACCTTTTCTTATTCTTTATTCCATTTCTTAACTTTTCTATTTTCTTATATCTATATAAAAAATTAAAAAACAATATAGAAACACATTATCTTAATATTAGTACGAATATAAATATTATTAGATTTATGAGAACATTATTAGTATTATTAGTATTTTTTAGTATTTTATATTTTTAATTATATAAAATTATGTACTTTTAATGGTACAATAATTTTAAATTTAAATTTAGCGATAAGATAAATATTGTTAACATTAGGAAGAAATAATGGAAATTATATAAGTTTTACTAACTTTTTGTATCAATAATATCATAAAATTTGGCCTTATACCTAAAAAATTAGAGATAAAATGAAAATTACTAATAGTACGAGTATAATGCTAATATTATGAATGTATTATTAGTATTATGTATCTCTAATTATATAAAATATACAACTTTGAAATTTATAATTAAGGATAATACAGTATAAATAATATTATTAGTATGAATCAATTATTAAGACTATGTATTTTTACTATTGAAATATAATGTAACTGGTTGTTATTTTGTTTCTATAATAAATAAATTAAAAAAAAAAAAAAAAAAGAAACTCAAAAAGTCATTCTCTCGTTTGGCATTAATCATAAGGAACAAAGACCACAGACTACCATCAAATAACTCCAAACACTAATTAAGATGGCCAGTCGTAAATTCCCTAATGCCAGCATATGGATCCCTATCAACTTCAGCCAGTCTCTCCCAGCAGCAGAGCAGGACACACTCAGAAAACCTAACGACTACATACAGACCAAGAAACACATTCCCACCATTCCCACCTGCCAGTTTAAAGTAGTCACAGACCACGTCCACTGGACAGAACCCACAGCCCGAGCCATGATCAGAGAATGGATGAAGCATTTAAACTGTTAGGGACACCATGCCCAAGAGAGGCAGGGCCCACAATTGGGGAAAACAATCATCAACCTTTCTAAGACATTCTCCCTTACCGAAACCCAAGAGAGGGTACTGAACAGAGGCCTCACCTTCGTCCCTACTCCCAAATCCCACAAGGAACAAGTGCAGGGTGACCTACACAGATTTTATCGATCCATTAAGTTAATACACCACTTCAGTGGCGCAGAGCCTGGGGAAATTATACCCTTTAGGCCACTCACAGGATGGACCCCAGACGACGAGGATAACAGAGACAGCATCAGCCATTGGGGATATGCCTACAACGAAAGATAAGTCTAACCTCACCAGAAAAGAGAGGCAGGCCTTGATAGAGCTGAGGGAGAAACAATGAGATAGTGATCAAACCTACAGACAAGGGGAGCAGTATAGTCATCATGGACAGACAACAGTACCTCTTTGAGGCACATAGACAACTGAAACAAGATAGAACACTACACTAAGTTAGATGTCCAGCAAACATGGGTTCCAGTCCCTAGAGATCATGGGCCTGGAAACAATCATAAATTGGACAACAGGGAGACGGAAATGAGCAGAGAGGCTATGGATAGAAGCTCTACAGACGAAAGAGCCCAATGGCTTAAATCTAGCATAAACTTAAACCTAGGGTAGATCTGGACTGACTCCCACAAATCTATGGAAGGGCAAGTGTAAGGCAAATTGATTTGGACAAGGGTGATTAAACCGTGGGCCAAATACCAAGTGACAGTACATAGAGAAAAGGAATCCCCAGGGGGAGATCAACAAGCACCATAGGGCATGTTGTCCCACTCTCTGATAAATCACTACCTAACCCCAACCCTTAACCCTATCCCTACCCCTAACCCTAACACCCTGATGTCGGACTCCTTGGTTTTGGCTCAACATCACTTTTTGCATCGCTTGATTAATCATAACCATATAACAATTACAGCACGGAAACAGGCCCTCTCGGCCCTTCCAGTCCGTGCCGACCATTTGTTTTCCCCTAGCTGCCCATCTACCTGCACTCAGACCATACCCCTCCATTCCCTTCCCGTCCATATACCTATCCACTTTACTCTTAAATGTTAAAATCGATCCTGCCTCCACCACTTCTGCTGGAAGCTCATTCCACACAGCCACAACAAAGAAGTTCCCCCTCACGTTACCCCTAAACTTCCGTCCCTTAATTCGCATGTCATGCCCTCTTGTTTGAATCTTCCCTACCCTTAATGGGAAAAGCTTATTCACGTCAAATCTGTCTATCCCTTTCATCATTTTAAAGACCTCAATCAAGTCCCCCCTTAACCTTCTGCGCTCCAAAGAATAAAGACCTAACGTGTTCAACCTTTCTCTGTAACATAGTTGCTGGATCCCAGGCAACATTCTAGTATATCTCCTCTGTACTCTCTCTATTTTGTTGACATCCTTCCTATAATTAGGCGACCAAAATTGTACACCATACTCCAGAATTGGTCTCACCAATGCCTTGTACAATTTTAACATTACTTCCCTACTCCTATATTCAATGCTCTGATTTATAAAGGCCAGCACACTAAAAGCTTTCTTTACCACCCCATCTACATGCGATTCCACCTTCAGGGAACTATGCACAGTTATTCCTAGATCTCTCTGTTCCACAACATTCCTCAATTCCCTACCATTTACCATGTACGTCCTATTTTGATTTGTCCTGCCAAGATGTAGCACTTCACACTTATCAGCATTAAACTCCATCTGCCATCTTTCAACTCACTTTTCCATATGGCCCAAATCTCTCTGTAGACTTTGAAAATCTACCTCATTATCCACAAACACCACCTATCTTAGTATCATCTGCATACTTACTTATCCAATTGTCCACCCCATCATCCAGATCATTGATGTACATGGCAAACAACAGTGGACCCAACACAGATCCTTGAGGCACCCCACTGGTCACCGGCTTCCAACCTGACAAACAGCCATCCACCATTACTCTCTGACATCTTCCATTCAGCCACTGTTGAATCCATCTTGGTACTCCACCATTAACACCCAAAGATTGAACCTTCTTAACCAACCTTCCATGGGGAACCTTGTCAAAGGCCTTACTGAAATCCATATAGACAACATCCACTGCTTTACCCTCATCAATTTCCCTAGTAACCGCTTCAAAAAATTCAAGGAGGTTTGTCAAACATGACCTTCCAGGCACAAATCCATGTTGGCTGTTCCTGATCAGACCCTGTTTATCCAGATGCTTATATATATTATCTCTAAGTATCCTTTCCATTAATTTACCCACCACTGACGTCAAACTAACAGGTCTATAATTGCTAGGTTTATTCTTTGAACCCTTTTTAAACAATGGAACAACATGCGCAGTACGCCAATCCTCTGGCACTATTCCCGTTTCTAATGACATTTGAAATATTTCTGTCATAGCTCCTGCTATTTCTACACTAACTTCCCTCAATGTCCTAGGGAATATCCTATCAGGACCTGGAGATTTATCCACTTTTATATTTTCAAGAGTGTCAGTACTTCCTCCTCTTTGAATCTCATAGTTTCCATAGCTACTCTACTTTTTTTCCTTACTTCACATAGTTCAATATCCTTCTCCTTGGTGAATACCGAAGAAAAGAAATTGGTCAATATCTCCCCCATCTCTTTTGGCTCTGCAGATAGCTGTCAATTCTGTCTCTCTAATGGTCCAATTTTATCCCTCGTTATCCTTTTGCTATTAATATAGCTGTAGAAACCCTTTGGATTTACACATGCTTGACTAATCTTCTGGAATTTTCTGAGGATGGAACTAGGAAAATGGACAAGGGAGAGCAAGTGGGTGTATTGTACCTGGACTTTCAGAAAGCATTTGATAAGGTCCTACATAGGAGTTTAGTGGGTAAAATTGGGGCACATGGTATTGAGGGGGTAGTGCTGACAAGGATAGAGAAGTGGTTGGCAGACAGGAAACAAAAAGTAGGGATTAACGGGTCCCTTTCAGAATGGCAGGCAGTGACTAGTGGCGTACCGCAAGGCTCGGTGCTATACAGCAGCTATTTACAATATACAGTGGCTTGCAAAAGTATTCATACCCCTTGAACTTTTCCACATTTTGTCACGTTACAACCACAAACGTAAATGTATTTTATTGGGATTTTATGTGATAGACCAACACAAAGTGGCGCATAATTGTGAAGTGGAAGGAATAAGTTTAATGCTGATAAGTGTGAAGTGCTACATCTTGGCAGGACAAATCAAAATAGGACGTACATGGTAAATGGTAGGGAATTGAGGAATGCTGTGGAACAGAGGGATCTAGGAATAACTGTGCATAGTTCCCTGAAGGTGGAATCGCATGTAGGTAGGGTGGTAAAGAAAGCCGTTGGTGTGCTGGCCTTTATAAATCAGAGCATTGAATATAGGAGTTGGGAAGTAATGTTAAAATTGTACAAGGCATTGGTAAGACCAATTCTGGAGTATGGTGTACAATTTTGGTCGCCTAGTTATAGGAAGGATGTCAACAAGATAGAGAGAGTACAGAGGAGATTTACTAGAATGTTGCCATGGTTCCAGCAACTATGTTACAGAGAAAGGTTGAACAAGTTAGGTCTTTATTCTTTGGAGCGCAGAAGGTTAAGGGGGGACTTGATTGAGGATTTTAAAATGATGAAAGGGATAGACAGAGTTGACGTGGATACGTTTTTCCCATTGAGGGTAGGGAAGTTTCAAACAAGAGGGCATGACATGAGAATTAAGGGACAGAGATTTCGGGGGTAACGTGAGGGGGAAACCTCTTTACTCAGAGGGTGGTGGCTGTGTGGAATCAGCTTCCAGCAGAAGTGGTGGAGGCAGGATCGATTTTAAGATTTAAGAGTAAAGTGGATAGGTATATGGACGTGAAGGGAATGGAGGGGTTATGGTCTGAGTGCAGGTAGATGGGACTCGGGGAAAACAAATGGTCGGCACGGACTGGAAGGGCCGAGAGGGCTGTTTCCGTGCTGTAATTGTTATATGGTTATATGGAATATGATACATGGTTTTCAAATTTTTTTACAAATAAAAATCTGAAAAGTGTGGCACACAAAAGTATTCAGCCCCCTTGAGTCAATACTTTGTAGAACCACCCTTCGCTGCAATTACAGCTGCAAGTCTTTTGGGGTATGTCTCTACCAGCTTTGGCACATCTAGAGACTGAAATTTTTGCCCATTCTTCTTTGCAAAATAGCTCAAGCTCAGTCAGATTGGATGGAGAGCGTCTGTGAACAGCAATTTTCAAGTCTTGCCAGAGATTCTCAATTGGATTTTGGTCTGGACTTTGACTGGGCCATTCTAACACATGAGTATGCTTTGATCTAAACCATTCCATTGTAGCTCTGGCTGTATGTTTAGGGTCATTGTCCTGCTGGAAGGTGAACCTCCGCCCCAGCATCAAGTCTTTTGCAGACAGGTTTTCTTCCAAGATTGCCCTGTATTTGGCTCCATCCGTTTTCTCATTAACTCTGACCAGTTTCCCTGTCCCTGCTGAAGAAAAGCATTCCCAATAGCATGATGCTGCCACCACCATGTTTCACAGTGGTGATGGTGTGTTCAGTGTTAGTCTTCCACCACACATGCGTTTTGCATTTAGGCCAAAAACTTCAATTTTGGTCTCATCAGACCAGAGCACCTTCCTCCACATGTTTGCTGTGTCCCCCACATGGCTTGTGGCAAACTGCAAACGGAATTTCTTATGGCTTTGTTCTTGCCACACTTCCATAAAGGCCCGATTTGTGGAGTGCACAACTATTAGTTGTCCTGTGGTCAGATTCTCCCACCTGAGCTGTGGATCTCTGCAGCTCATCCAGAGTTACCATGGGCCTCTTAGCTTCTTCTCTGATCAATGCTCTCCTTGCCCGGCCTGTCAGTTTAGGTGGACAGTCATGTCTTGGTAGGTTTGCAGTTGTGCCGTACTCTTTCCATTTTCGGATGATGGATTGAACAGTGCTCCGTGAGATGTTCAAAGCTTGGGATTTTTTTTACAACCTAACCCTGCTTTAAACTTCTCCACAACTTTATCCCTGTCCTGTCTGGTGTGTTTCTTGGGTTTCATGATGCTGTTTATTCACTAATGTTCTCTAACAAACCTCTGAGGCCGCCACAGAACAGCTGTATTTATATTGAGATTAGATTACACACAAGTGGACCCTATTTACTAATTAGGTGACTTCTCAAGGCAATTGGTTGCACTGGATTTTATTTAGAGGTATTTCTTTTCTTCGGTATTCACCAAGGAGAAGGATATTGAACTCGGTGAGTTAAGGGGAAAGAGTAGAGTAGCTATGGAAACTATGAGATTCAAAGAGGAGGAAGTACTGACACTTTTGAAAAATATAAAAGTGGATAAGTCTCCAGGTCCTGACAGGATATTCCCTAGGACATTGAGGGAAGTTAGTGTAGAAATAGTAGGAGCTATGACAGAAATATTTCAAATGTCATTAGAAACGGGAATAGTGCCAGAGGATTGGCGTACTGCGCATGTTGTTCCATTGTTTAAAAAGGGTTTAAAGAATAAACCTAGCAATTATAGACCTATTAGTTTGACGTCAGTGGTGGGCAAATTAATGGAAAGGATACTTAGAGATAATATATATAAGCATCTGGATAAACAGGGTCTGATCAGGAACAGCCAACATGGATTTGTGCCTGGAAGGTCATGTTTGACAAACCTTCTTGAATTTTTTGAAGCGGTAACTAGGGAAATTGATGAGGGTTAAAGCAGTGGATGTTGTCTATATGGATGTCAGTAAGGCCTTTGACAAGGTTCCCCATGGAAGGTTGGTTAAGAAGGTTCAATCTTTGGGTGTTAATGGCGGAGTAGCAAGATGGATTCAACAGTGGCTGAATGGGAGATGTCAGAGAGTAATGGTGGATGGCTGTTTGTCAGGTTGGAATCCGGTGACCAGTAGGGTGCCTCAGGGATCTGTGTTGGGTCCACTGTTGTTTGTCATGTACATCAATGATCTGGATGATGGGGTGGACAATTGGATAAGTAAGTATGCAGATGATACTAAGATAGGTGGTGTTGTGGATAATGAGGTAGATTTTCAAAGTCTACAGAGAGATTTGGGCCATTTGGAAAAGTGGGCTGAAAGATGGCAGATGGAGTTTAATGCTGATAAGTGTGAAGTGCTACATCTTGGCAGGACAAATCAAAATAGACGTACATGGTAAATGGTAGGGAATTGAGGAATGCTGTGGAACAGAGGGATCTAGGAATAACTGTGCATAGTTCCCTGAAGGTGGAATCGCATGTAGATAGGGTGGTAAAGAAAGCCTTTGGTGTGCTGGATCAGAGCATTGAATATAGGAGTAGGGAAGTAATGTTAAAATTGTACAAGGCATTGGTAAGACCAATTCTGGAGTATGGTGTACAATTTTGGTCGCCTAGTTATAGGAAGGATGTCAACAAAATAGAGAGAGTGCAGAGGAGATTTACTAGAATGTTGCCAGGGTTCCAGCAACTATGTTACAGAGAAAGGTTGAACAAGTTGGGTCTTTATTCTTTGGAGCGCAGAAGGTTAAGGGGGGACTTGATTGAGGTCTTTAAAATGATGAAAGGGATAGACAGAGTTGACGTGGATACGTTTTTCCCATTGAGGGTAGGGAAGTTTCAAACAAGAGGGCATGACATGAGAATTAAGGGACAGAGGTTTCGGGGTAACGTGAGGGGGAACTTCTTTACTCAGAGGGTGGGTGGCTGTGTGGAATGAGCTTCCAGCAGAAGTGGTGGAGGCAGGATCGATTTTAACATTTAAGAGTAAAGTGGATAGGTATATGGACGTGAAGGAATGGAGGGGTATGGTCTGAGTGCAGGTAGATGGGACTAGGGGAAAATAAATGGTCGGCACGGACTGAAGGGCCGAGAGGGCCTGTTTCCGTGCTGTAATTGTTATATGGTTATATGGTTATATGGTATCAGAGTAAAGGGGGCTGAATCATTTTGCACGCCACACTTTTCAGTTTTTTATTTGTAAAAAAATTTGTAAACCATGTATCATGTTCCTTCCACTTCACAATTGTGCGCTACTTTGTGTTGGTCTATCACATAAAATCCCAATAAAATACATTTATGTTTGTGGGTGTAACATGACAAAATGTGGAAAAGTTCAAGGGGTATGAATACTTTTGCAAGTCACTGTACATCAATGATTTAGATGAAAGGATTCAAAGGAATATTAGCAAATTTGCAGATGACACAAAGCTGGGTGACAGTGTGAACTGTGAGGAGGATGCTATGAGAATACATAGAAACATAGAAAATAGGTGCAGGAGGAGGCCATTTGGCCCTCCGAGCCAGCACCGCCATTCATTGTGATCATGGGTGATCATCCGCTATCAAATAACCCGTGCCTGCCTTCTCCCCATATCCTTGACTAGCCCCTAGAGCTCTATCCAACTCTCTCTTAAATCCATCCAGTGATTTGGCCTCCACTGCCCTCTGTGGCAGGGAATTTCATAAATTCACAATCTCTGGGTAAAAAAGTTTTTTTTCTCACCTCAGTCTTAATGACCTCCTCTTTATTCTAAGGTTGTGGCCCCTGGTTCTGGACTCGCCAACATTGGGAACATTTTCCATGCATCTACTTGTCCAGTCCTTTTATAATTTTATATGTTTCTATAAGATCCCCCCTCATCTTTCTAAACTCCAGTGAATTACAGGGTGACTTGGACAAGTTAGGGGAGTGGGCAGATGCATGGCAGGTGGTTTAATGCGGATAAATGGGAGGTTATCCACTTTGGTAGGAAAAATAGGAAGGCAGATTGCTATCTAAATGGCGTCGTTGGGAAAAGGGGAAGTACAACGGGATCTGGGGGTCCTTGTACGTCAGTCTATGAAAGTAAGCATGCAGGTACAGCAGGCAGTGAAGAAAGCGAATGGCATGTTGGCCTTTATAACAAGAGGAATCGAAATATAGGAGCAAAGGCGACCTTCTGCAGTTGTATAGAGCCTAGTGAGACCACACCTGAAGAATGGAGCAGCTGGGCTTGTACACTCGGGAATTTAGAAGGATGAGGAGGTTCTCATTCAAAACAAATAAGATTGTTAAGGGTTTTCGAACACGCTAGTGGGAGGGAAACACGTTCCCGATGTTGGTGGAGTCCAGAAACCAGGGGCCACAGTTTAAGAATAAGGAGTAAGCCATTTAGAATGGAGACGAGGAAACACTTTTTCTCACAGAGAGTGGTGAGTCTGTGGAATTCTCTGCCTCAGAGGGTGGTGGAGGCAGGTTCTCTGTATGTTTTAACAGAGAGCTAGGTAGGGCTCTTAATGATAGCAGATTCAGGGGATTTGGGAGAAGGCAGAGGAAAGGAGGAACGGGGTACTGATTGGGGATTATCAGCCATGATCACATTGAATGGGGTGCTGGCTCAAAGGGCCGAATGGCCTATTCCTGCACCTATTGTCTAATGCACTTCCCTCGCTGCCGCTCCCCTAGCCTTGCTTATATTCATTGATAAATTGCCTAACTTACCAATTTTTAAACTAAATTCTTCAGTTTTAAATTGTTTGTCACTTGTGACTCATCCTAACAAGGGAGTATTATAGAGCATACAATATGGTTACCTGTGCCCTATTGGGTTCTTCTGAACTGTTTATTGAGCTTGCTTTTTCTTCAGGAAAAAGATAAGCGCGTAAAGGTGACTCCATGAATAGTGGAATATCTTAATTCGATCAGTGAGAGCACTTTGATTGTTTTTACAGATGGATCTAAAGATCCAGTTAGTGGGAGAGGGTTACACAAAAAGCTGGAGGAGAAACTCAGCGGGTGCAGCAGCATCTAAGGAGCGAGGAGATAGGCGACGTTTCGGGTCGAGACCCTTCTTCGGAAACGGGTCAGGGATCAGGGAAACGAGAGATATAGACGGTGTGATGTGGAGAAATAAAGAACAATGAATGAAAGATATGCCAAAAAGTATCGATGATAAAGGGAACAAGCCATTGTAAGCTGTTTGTGTGTGAAAATGAGAAGCTAGTGCGACTAGGGTGGGGGAGGGAGATAGAGATAGTGGGGAATGCAGGGCCTGAGGCTGAGGGAGAGGTGGGGAGGGGGGGAGAGACAGCAAGGGTTAACAGATTGAGAAAATTCAATGTTCAAGCCCAAAGATGCAGACTCCCCAAGCGGAATCTTGAGGTGCTGTTCCTCCAAAATTGCGGTGTTGCTCACTCTGCGCGTGGAGGAGGCCCGTCGTTCAGGACCGAGTATAAGGTCGGATTTTTCAAAAACGGAATGGGAGGGGGAGTTGAAGTGCTGAGCCACGGCCAGGTAGGGTTGGTTTTTGCGGGACGTGTCTCCGGAGGTGTTTCGGCGAAACGGATCGCCAAGCTGCTTGGTCTGTCACCGATATAGATCATCTCCGGCATCTGGAGCAGCGGATGCAGTCGATGAGGTTGGAGGATTTGAGGAGCCCTCTTTCTGGACTGGAATGTATGCTTGGGTCCTTCACATTAGATTGGAAGAGGGTGTTGGATGTGAGGTACAAGTGATCATTTCTAGCGGTTAGCAAGGGAAAAGTGCCCGGGTGAAGCGGTAGAGCGGGAGGAATACTATCTCTCTATGATGGAATTGGAGAAAGTGACAAGGGAGTTGCGGAGGGAGCGGTCTTTGCGGAAGGCAGACTGGGGGGAGATGGGAAGATGTGGCGGGTTGGAGGGGTCACGTTGGAGGGTGGCGAACTGGCGGGAGGACTATGTGTTGTATTTGCGGTGGTGGGGTGGAAAAGGTGAGGACCAGGGGACCTGTGGAGGGCAGTAAAATAGGCTTTGCAGCGTTCTACACTGTCGGAATCTATAAAGAAGAAGTAGCAGATCATGGCTGAGAGGAGAGGGGAAGGGGGGCGGAAGATTTGAGAAGGGGTGGGGGAAGAGGGGAGGACGAGAGAGTGGGAGGGGGAGGAGGTGTGGGAGGGGAATGGGAGATGTTGTCTTTCATATTCTTTTCTCTATTTTTTTCTCTACTCATTCTTTTTCCCCCCGGGGATAGAGGAGGGGGAGAGAGGGGGAAAGGGGAGGAGAGGGGAGAGGTGTGGAGAGAGGTAGCAGGAAGTGGTTCAAGAGAGAGGGGTAGAAGGGGGGTCCTGGCTTTGGGTGAGAGGGGGAAGGGGGTGGGTTTGAGAGGGGTAGGGGGTGGGTGAGTGGGTTCGAGGGAGGGGGGAAGAGAGGGTTGTGGAGATGGGAGAGGCGGGTGGGAGAGGGGGAAGGGGAAATGGGAGATGAGGGGGAAGAGTGGGGAGGGAGGGGGAAGATGTGGGGAGGGAGGGAGAGGAAGGTGAGGGGGAAAGAGTGGGGGTGTGGATGGAGAGGGGTGGGATGGGCAAGAGAGAGTGGAAGAGGTGGGAGGGAGGGTTGGAAGTGTGACAGGGAGGGGGAAAGGGAAAGGAGAAGGAGTGGGGTAGGGAAGAGGTTGGGGGGAGGATTGGGAGGGAGGGGAAAGAGAGAAGAGTGTGGGGAGGGAGAGAGGTGGGAGGGAGAGGTGGGGTAAGGGTGGTTAGAGAAGGAGAGTAGGGAGGGAGGGGGAGAGGGGTATGGGCGTGGTGGAAGAGAGAGGGAGGGGGAGTGGTGGAAAAAGGGAGAGAGGGGTAGGGAAAAAGGGTGGGGAGGAGGGGGGAATGGATGGGGGGGAGAGAAGGGGGTGGGGGTAGGAGAGGGGTTGGGGAAGGGGGAGAGAAGTGGGAAGGAGGGTAGGGGGATGGCAGGGCGTAGGGAAGTGGTGGTAAGAGGGACAGGGGTAGGAGGGAAGGTGGTGGGGGAAGGGGGGTGGAGGAGAGAGGGATGGGGAAGGAGGAGGGGGATGGGGAAAGGAGGAGGGAGAGGGATGGGTGGGTGGTAGGAGGAGTGGGAGAGGTGAGGCGAGGGAGGGGGAGAAGTATGGTGGGGTAGGGGAGGGAAGGAGCGAGGGGAGGGGTTTACAGATGGTGTCGGGGAATGGGGGTGAGGAGGGGGTGGTGTATGGAGAGGAAGTGTTGTGTGTGAGAGTGCCCTATTTTTTTCTTTTATATGTTCTTTGGATTTTTTATATACATTAATTTTTATTTTTGTCTATTTTCTTCTATGTATCTTTTATCTTTATAATTTTTCTTATCTTCTTTAGATTTTTCGCGATTTTTCTTGTTCGTTTCTCATGGGTAGGGGGGAACGTGTGGATGGGATGAGAGGGATGGGGAGAGATGTAGGGGGTGAGCGATGGAACGGTAGGGGATGAAGCGATATTGGAGGGCTGGAGAAGGTGTGTATTTTGAAAGGGGTGTGATTATAGGAGATTCGTGTGTCTTTGAGAGTTTTGAGGGATGGGGCGGGTAAGGAGATAGGGAAGGGGCGATAGGTAAGTTTATGATCACTTTGGAGAGAGTAATTATTAATGTTTAGATTGGTTTGTCTTGTTAGCTTTAGTTTTGGTTAGTTTTATAATTGCTTTATTGAGTATTTTTCTCTCCATATTCTATATGTTTTCTTTTTCTCTTATACTTTTTCTATTTTTCCATTTCTCTCTTTATTTTACCACTTTTCTTCCTTCAATATTCTATTTTTATCTTTTACTTTTAACTTTATTTTTCTAACTTTAATTCTTTTTCTATCTCTTTAATTTCTTTACTCCTATTATTTTATTATATTTTATTTTTCAGTTTTTCTCTCATATTTCCTTATTTTCTTTCTTTACTCTTCGACATTTCTATTATTCATTTTTCTATCTTTCCATTTCCTATTTACTTTTTCCAGTATTCCTTTTTTCTTCTCTTTTACATTTTCCCCCTTTCATTTTATTCCTTTTTCTTTTCTTTTCTCTTTTATATTTTCTATAATTTAACTCTATATTTCATTTTTCTTCTCACTCTTCTCTTTTCATATTCATTTTTTTTTCTTCTATTTTTATTTACCCTTCTTTTCCTTTTTATTATCTTTTTCTTTTTCCTTTTCTTAATCTTCTTCTTTCTTTCTCTTCTAATTTTCTCTCTATTATCTTTTTCTCATTTTTCTTATTTTCTTTTTCTCATTA
>JAVHYY010000197.1:0-42076 GCA_035221665.1 Okamejei kenojei | reverse complement strand
AACTCTCAAAAAGCAGAGCTGGAGATGGAGCAAAATCTAGAGCTGTGAGATGGAGCAGGTGATGGAAGAAGCTAAAGGTGTGAGGATCGAGCTGTAGATGGAGCGCAAGCTAGAGCTGGAGATGGAGCTTGGAAATGGAGCGAAAGCTAGAGCTGAGTGGAAGCGAAAGCTAGTGCTGGTGCTGGAGCTGGATATGGAAGCGAAAGGCTAGCTGGAGATAGAGCAAAATATAGAGCTGGAGATGGAGCTGGTGATGGAGCGAAAGTAGAGCTGGAGATGGAGCGAGAGCTAGACCGGGATATGGAGATGGAGCTGGAGATGGAGCGAGAGATAGCAGGGAGATGGAGCTGGAGATGGAGCGAGAGATAGTCCTGGAGATGGCAGCTGGAGATGGAGCGAGAGCGGACTGGAGATGGAGCTGGAGATGGAGCAAAAGCGAGAACCTGGCGTGGAGTGGAGTTGGAGCTAAAGCTAGATCTGGCTGATGGTGCTGGTGATGGAGCAAAAGCAAGACTTGGCGATGGAGCCGGAGATGGAGCAAAAGGTAGACCTGGCGATGGAGCTGGAGATGGAGCAAAAGTTAGACCTTGGCGATGGAGCTGGAGAGGGAGCAAAAGATAAGAACTGGAGATGGAGCTGGAGATGGAGCAAAGCGAGTACCTGGAGATGGAGCTGGAGATGGAGCAAAAAACTAGCTTGGAGACGGAGCTTGGCGATGGAGCAAAAGCTAAACCCGGAGGTGGTGTGGAGACGGAGCAAAAACCTAAAACTGGAGGACGGAGTGTAGACGAGCAAAAGCTAGACCTGGAAGATGGAGCTGGAGATGGAGCAATAGCTAGTGCTGTAGATGGAGCAAAAGATAGACCTGGAGATGGAGCTGGAAGATGGAGCGAAAGCCAGAAGCTTGGAGATGGAGCTGGAGGGATGGTGCGAAAGCCAGAGCTGGAGATGGAGCTGGAGATGGGAGCGAAAAGCTGGACCTGGAGATGGAGGCTGGAGATGCACCGAAAGCTAGAGCTGGCAGTTGGAGCTGGCAGATGAGCGAAAGCTGGAGTGGAGCTTGTGATGGAACAAAAGTTAGAAATGGAGATTGGAGTTGGAGATGGGCTGGGATGGGGCAAAAGCTAGACCTGGAGATGGAGCTGTTATGGAGCAAAAAGCTAGACTGGAGATGGAGTGGAGCTGGAGCAAAAAGCTAGAGCTGGAGATGGGGAGCTGGATATGGAGCGAAAGCGAGCTGGAGATGGAGCAAAATCTGAGCTGGAGTGGCGCAGGTGATGGGGTTTTTAGAACGTAAGCTAAAGGTGGAGATCGAGCTGTAGGATGGAGCGCAAGCTAGAGCTGGAGATGGAGCTGGAAATGGAGCGAAAGCTAGAGTGGAGTGGAGCGAAAGTAGAGCTGGAGATGGAGCTGGATATGGAGCGAAAGCTAGCTGGAGATAGAGCAACAAATTCTAGAGTGGAGATGGAGATGGTGATGGAGCGAAGCCTAGAGTGGAGATGGAGCGAGAGCTAGGACCGGAGGATGGAGATGGAGCTGGAGATGGAGCGAGGAGATTAGGGACCGGGAGATGGATGCTGGATGGAGCGAGAGATAGTCCTGGAGGATGGTGCTGGAGATGGAGCGAGAGGCTGGACCTGGAGATGGAGCTGGCAGATGGAGCAAAAGGCAGGACTGGCGGAGGAGTGGAGTTGGAGCTAAAGCTAGATCTGGCGATGGAGCTGGAGATTGAGCAAAGCAAGACTGGCGATGGAGGACGGAGATGGAGCAAAAGGTAGACCTGGAGATGGAGTGGAGATGGAGCAAAGTTAGGACCTGGCGATGGAGCTGGAGATGGAGCAAAAGATAGAACTGGAGATGGAGCTGGAGAAGGTGCAAAGCGGACCTGAGATGGAGTGGAGATGAGCAAAACCTGGCTTGGAGACGGAGCTGGCGATGGAGCTCAAAAGCTAAACCGGAGGTGGTGCTGGAGGACGGAGCAAAAACTTAAAAACTGGAGACGAGAGCTGTAGACGTAGCAAAAGCTGGACCTGGGGGATGGAGCTGGAGATGGAGCAATAGCTAGAGCTGTAGATGGAGCAAAGCTAGACCTGTGGAGTTGGAGCTGGAGATGGAGCGAAAAGCCAGAGCTGGAGATGGAGCTGGAGATTGGTGCGGAAAGCACAGAGCGAGATCGGAGTGGAGATGGAGCGAAAGCTGGACCGGAGATGGAAGCTGGAGAAATTTTTTTTATTTTTTTTTATTTTTTTTTTTTATTTTTTTTGATTTTTTTCTATCTTTTTACAGCGAAAGCTAGAGCTTGGAGTTGAGCTGGCAGATGGAGCGAAAGTGGTGATGGGAGATGTAGTTGGGATGGAGCGAAAAGCTAGAGCTGGAAGATGGAGTGGGTGGAGCAAAAGCTGACCTGGAGAATGGAGCAAAAGCAGACACGGAGATGGAGTCTGGAGATGGAGCATAAGCTAGGACCTGGAGAAGGAGGGAGATGGAGCACAAAAGCTAGACCTGGAGATGGTGCTGGAGATGAGCAAAAGTAGACATGGAGTGTAGTGGAGATGCAGCAAAGCTAGAGCTTGGATATGGAGCTGGAGATGGAGCGAAAGCTAGAGCTGTAGATGGAAATGAGAGCGAATGCCAGAGATGGAGATGGAGTGGAGATGGAGCGAAGCCAGAGATGGAGATGGAGCGGAGTGGAGCGAAAGCTAGAGCTGGAGATGGAGCTGGAGATGGAGCGAGTGCAGACCTGGAGATGGAGCTGAAATGGAGCGAGAGCTAGACCTGGACGATGGAGACGGAGATGGAGCCAAAAGCTAGACAGCGATGGAGCTGCGAGATTTAGCAAAAGCGAGACCTGGAATGGAGCTGGAGATGGAGCAAAAAGCTAGTCTTGGAGACGGAGGCTGGAGATGGAACAAAAGCTAGACATGGAGATGATGGCTGGAGATGGAGCAAAGCTAGACCTGGAGATGAGCTGGAGGATGGCGCAAAAGCTAGGACAGGAGATGGTGCAGAGAGATGGAGCAAAAGCTAGATCTGGAGATTGGGAGCTGAGATTGCAGCAAAAACTAGACCTGGAGATGGAGATGGAGATTGGAGCGTGAGATACTCCTGGAGACGGAGCTGGAGATGGAGCAGATTAGACTTGGAGATGGAGTGGAGATGGAGCGAGGCTATGACGGTGAGACGGAGCTGGAGATGGAGCGAGAGTAGATCGGGGTTGGAGCTGGAGTTGGAGCAAAAGCGAGCTGGCGATGGAGCTGGAGATGGAGCAAAAGCGCCCTGGAGATGGAGCTCGGTGATGGAGCTGGAATGGAGCAAAAGCGAGACCATGGTGATGGAGCTGGAGATGGGACCAAAAACTAGACTTGGAGACGGAGCTGGCGACTGGAGCAAAAGCTTGACCCGGAGGTGGTGCTGGAGACGGAGCAAAAGCTAGACCCTGGAGACGGAGCTGTAGACGGAGCAAACGCTAGACATGGAGATAGAGTGGAGATCGAGCAATAGCTTAGAGCTGGAGATGGAGCTGGATTTATGGAGCAAAAGCTAGACCTGGAGATGGAGCTGGAGCTGGAGCAAAGCTAGAGCTGGAGATGGAGCAAAAGCAAGAGACATGAGATGGAGTGGAGATGGAGCAAATCTAGACATGGAGATGGAGCTGGAGATGGGGCAAAAGCTAGACCTGAAGATGCAGTTGTGATGGAACAAAAGCTAGACTGGAGATGGAGCTAGAGATGGAAGCAAAGCTAGAGCTGTAGATGGAGCTGGATATGGAGCGAAAGCTAGCTGGAGATAGAGCAAAATCTAGAGCTGGAGATGGAGCGTTTGGTGATGGAGCGAAAGCTAGAGCTGGAGATCGAGCTGTAGATGGAGCGAAAGCTAGAGCTGGAGATGGAGTGGAAATGGAGCGAAAGCTAGAGCTGGAGATGGAGCGAGAGCTAGACCGGGAGATGGAGCTGGAGATGGAGCGGAGAGATAGATCGGGAGATGGAGAAAAAAAAAAAAAAAAAAAAAAAAAAAAAAAAAAACCCTGGAGATGGCAGCGAGAGATAGTCCAGGAGATGGAGCTGGAGATGGAGCGAGCGCAGGAACTGGTGATGGAGCTGGAGATGGAGCAAAGCGAGACCTGGCGATGGAGTGGAGATGGAGCAAAAGATAGAACTGGAGATGGAGCTGGAGATGGAGCAAAAGCGAGACTGGAGATGGAGCTGGAGATGGGGCAAAAGCTAGACCTGAAGATGCAGCTTGTGATGGAACAAAAGCTAGACCTGGAGATGGAGCTGGGATGGAGCAAAAGGTAGACCTGGCGATGGAGCTGGAGGATGGAGCAAAAGTTAGACCTGGCGATGGAGCTGGAGATGGAGCAAAAGGTAGACCTGGCGATGGAGCTGGAGATGGAGCAAAAGTTAGACCTGGCGATGGAGCTGGAGATGGAGCAAAAGATAGAACTGGAGAGGAGCTGGAGATGGAGCAAAGCGAGACCTGGAGATGGAGCTGAGATGGAGCAAAACTGGACTTGGAGACGGGGCTGGCGATGGAGCAAAAGCTAGACGGAGGTGGTGCTGGAGACGGAGCAAAAGCTGACCTGGAGAGGGAGCTGTAGGAGCAAAAGCTAGAACCTGGAGTGGAGCTGGAGATGGAAGCAATAGCTAGAGCTGTAGATGGAGCTGGAGATGGGCAAAAGCTAGAGATGGAGATGGAGCAAACGCAAGTCCCGGAGATGGAGCTGGAGATGGAGCATCAGCTAGACTGGAGAAGGAGTGGAGTTGGAGCAAAAGCTAGACACCGGAGATGGAGCTGGAAATGGAGCAAAATCTTAGACATGGAGATGGAGCTGGAGATGGGGCAAAAGCTAGACCTGAAGGATGGAGCTGGAGATGGGAGCAAAAGCTAGAGCTGGGAGGACGGAAGCAAAAGCAAGGAGATGAGATGGAGCTGGAGATGGAGCAATATCTAGACATGGAGATGGAGCTGGAGATGGGGCAAAAAAGCTAGACCTGGAGATGGTGCTTGTGATGGAACAAAAGCTAGACTGGAGATGGAGCTGGAGATGGTGCAAAAGCTAGAGTGGAGATGGAGCTGGATATGGAGCGAAAGCTAGAGCTGGAGATCGAGCTGTAGATGGAGCAAAAGCTAGAGCTGGAGATGGAGCTGGAAAATGGAGCGAAAGCTAGAGCTGGAGATGAGGCGAGAGCTAGACCGGGAGATGTAGCTGGAGATGGAGCGAGAGATGACGGGAGATGGAGCTGGAGATGGAGCGAGAGATATGGAGATGGTGCGGAGAATGAGCTGGAGAGATGGACCTGGAGATGGAGCTAGGAGATGCAGCAAAAGCGAGACCTGGCGATGGAGCTGGAGATGAGCAAAAGCGGAGACCTGGCGATGGAGCTGGAGATGGAGCAAAAGGTAGACCTGGCGATGGAGCTGGAGATGGAGCAAAAGGTGACTGGCGATGGAGCTGGAGATGGAGCAAAAGTTAGACCTGGACGATGGAGCTGGAGATGGAGCAAAGATAGAACTGGAGATGGAGCTGGAGATGGAGCAAAAGCGAGACCTGGAGATGGAGCTGGAGATGGAGCAAAAAACTGGACTTGGAGGACGGAGCTGGCGATGGAGCAAAAGCTAGACGCGGAGGTGGTGTGGAGACGGAGCAAAAGCTTGACCTGGAGAGGGAGCTGTAGGAGCAAAAGTAGGACCTGGAGATGGTGCTGGAGATGGAGCAAAAGCTAGACATGGAGATGTAGCTGGAGATGCAACAAACAAGCTAGAACTGGATATGGAGATGGGAGATGGAGCGAAAGCTAGACTGGAGATGGAGCTGGAGCTGGAGCAAAAGCTAGAGCTGGAGACGGAGCAAAAGCAAGAGCATGAGATGGGAAGCTGGAGATGGAGCAATATCTAGACATGGAGATGGAGCTGGAGATGGGGCAAAAGCTAGACCTGGAGATGGAGCTTGTGATGGAACAAAAAGCTAGACCTGGAGATGGAGCTGGAGATGGTGCAAAAGCTAGAGCTGGAGATGGAGTGGTGATGGAGCGAAATGCTAGAGTGGAGATCGAGCTGTAAGATGGAGCGAAAAGCTAGAGCTGGAGATGGAGCTGGAAATGGAGCGAAAGCTAGAGTGGAGATGGAGCGAGAGCTAGACGGGAGATGTAGCTGGAGATGGAGCGAGAGATAGACCGGGAGATGGAGCTGGAGATGGAGCGAGAGATAGTCCTGGAGATGGAGTGGAGATGAAGGAGCGAGATGCTGGACTGGAGATGGAGTGGAGATGCAGCAAAAAGCGAGACCTGGCGATGGAGCTGGAGATGGAGCAAAAGCGAGGACCTGGCGATGGAGCTGAGGATGGAGCAAAGGTAGACCTGGCGATGGAGCTGGAGATGGAGCCAAAAGTTAGACCTGGCGATGGAGCTGGAGATGGAGCAAAAGATAGAACTGGAGATGGAGGGAGATGGAGCAAAAGCGAGTCCTGGAGATGGAGCTGGAGATGGAGCAAAAACAAAAACTGTACTTGGACACGGAGCTGGCGATGGAGCAAAGCTAGACCCGGAAGGTGGTGTGGAGACGGAGCAAAAGCTAGACCTGGAGATGGAGCTGGAGATGGAGCAATAGTCTAGAGTCGAGAGATGAGGATGCTGGAGATGGAGCGAAAGCTAGACCTGGAGATGGACGTCTGAGATGGAGCAAAGCTAGAGCTGGAGATGGAGCAAAAGCAAGACCTGGAGATGGAGCTGGAGATGGAGCATCAGCTAGACCTGGAGAAGGAGCTGGAGATGGAGCAAAAGCTAGACCTGGATATGGTGCTGGAGATGGAGCAAAAGCTAGACATGGAGATGTATTTGGAGATGCAACAAAAGCTAGAACTGGATATGGAGCTGGAGATGGAGCGGAAGCTAGAGCTGTAGATGGAGCTGGAGCGAAAGCCAGAGATGGAGATGGAGCTGAGATGGAGCGAAAGCTGGACCTGGAGATGAGTCAGGAGATGGGGCGAAAGCTAGAGCCGAGATGGAGCTGCAGATGGAGCGTAAGCTCGACTGGAGATGGACCTGGAGATGGAGCGAAAGCTATAGAGCTGGAGATGGAGCTGAGATGGAGCGAAAGCTAGAGCTGGAGATGGGGCTGGAGATGGAGAGAAAGCTGGAGCTGGAGATGGAGCTGCAGATGGAGCGAAAGCTAGAGCTGGAGATGGAGCTGGAGATGGAGCGAAAGCTAGAGCTGGAGATGGGGCTGGAGATGGAGCGAAAGCTGGAGCTGGAGATGGAGCTGCAGATGGAGCGAAAGCTGGAGTGGAGATGTAGCTGGAGATGGAGCGAAAGCTAGAGCTGCAGATGGGGCTGGAGATGGAGCGAAAGCTGGAGCTGGAGATGGAGCTGCAGATGGAGCGAAAGCTGGAGCTGGAGATGTAGCTGGAGATGGAGTGAAACCTAGAGCTGGAGATGGAGCTGGAGATGGAGCGAGAGCGAGACCTGGAGATGGAGCTGGGAGATGGAGCAAAAAGCTAGTCTTAGAGACGGAGCTGGAGATGGAACAAAAGCTCGACCTGGAGATTGTGCTGGAGATGGAGCAAAAGCTAGACCTGGAGATGGTGCTGGAGATGGCGCAAAAGCTAGACCAGGAGATGGAGCTGTAGATGGAGTAAAAGCTAGAACTGGTGATGGAGCTGGAGATGGAGCGAAAGCTAGAGCTGGAGATGGTGCTGGAGATGGAGCGTATGCTAGACCTGGGGATGGACCTGGAGATGGAGCGAAAGCTAGAGCTGGAGATGGAGCTGGAGATGGAGCTGGAGATGGAGCGAAAGCTAGAGCTGGAGTTGGGGCTGGAGATGGAGCGAAAGCTGGAGCTGGAGATGGTGCTGCAGATAGAGCGAAAGCTGGAGCTGGAGATGTAGCTGGAGATGGAGCGAAACCTAGAGCTGGAGATGGAGCTGGAGATGGAGCGAGAGCTAGACCTGGAGATGGTGCTGGAAATGGAGCGAGAGCTAGACCTGGAGATGGAGCTGGAGATGGAGCAAAAGCTAGACCTGGCTATGGAGCTGGAGATGGAGCAAAAGCGAGACCTGGAGATGGAGCTGGAGATGGAGCAAAGGCTAGTCTTGGAGACGGAGCTGGAGCAAAAGCTAGACCTGGAGATGGAGCTGGAGATGGCGCAAACGCTAGACCAGGAGGGAGCTGTAGATGGAGCAAAAGCTACAACTGGTGATGGAGCTGGAGATGGAGCAAAAGCTAGACCTGGAGATGGTGCAGGAGATGGAGCAAAAGCTAGACCCGGAGATGGAGCTGGAGATGCAGCAAAAACTAGACCTGGAGATGGAGCTGGAGATGGAGCAATAGCTAGACCTGGAGATGGAGCTGGAGATGGAGCGAGAGCTAGGCCTGGAGATTGAGCTGGAGATGGAGCGAGAGATACACCTGGAGATGGAGCTGGAGATGGAGCAAATGCGAGACCTGGCGATGGAGCTGGAGATGGAGCTAAAGCTAGATCTGGCGATGGAGCTGGAGATGGAGCAAAAGCAAGACTTGGCGATGGAGCTGGAGATGGAGCAAAAGGTAGACCTGGCGATGGAGCTGGAGATGGAGCAAAATTTAGACTGCCGATGGAGCTGGAGATGGAGCAAAAACTAGACTTGGAGTCGGACCTGGCGATGGAGCAAAAGCTAGACCCGGAGGTGTGCTGGAGACGGTGCAAAGCTAGACCTGGAGACGGAGCAAAAGCAAGGACCCGGAGATGGAGCTGGAGATGGAGCATGAGCTAGACTTGGAGAAGGAGCTGGAGATGGAGCAAAAGCTAGACCTGGAGATGGTGCTGGAGATGGAGCAAAAGCTAGACCTGGAGATGTAGCTGGAGATGCAGCAAAAGCTAGACCTTGAGATGGAGCTGGAGATGGAGCAAAAGGTAGACATGGCGATGGAGCTGGAGATGGAGCAAAAGCTAGACCCGGAGATGGAGCTGGAGATGGAGCAAAATCTAGACATGGAGATGGAGCTGGAGATGGGGCAAAAGCTAGACCTGGAGATGGAGCTGGTGATGGAGCAAAAGCTAGAACTGGAGATGGAGCTGGTGATGGAGCGCAAGCTAGAGCTGGAGATCGAGCTGTAGATGGAGCGAAAGCTAGATCTGGAGATGGAGCTGGAAATGGAGCGAAAGTTAGCTGTAGATGGAGCGAAAGCTAGATCTGGAGATGGAGCTGGAAATGGAGCGAAAGCTAGAGCTGGAGATGGAGCGTGAGCTAGACCGGGAGATGGAGCTGGAGATGGAGAGAGAGATAGACCGGGAGATGGAGCTGGAGTTGGAGCGAGAGAGAGACCTGGAGATGGTGCTGGAGATGGAGCGAGAGCTGGACCTGGAGATGGAGCTGGAGATGGAGCAAAAGCGAGACCTGGCGATGGAGCTGGAGATGGAGCAAAAAATAGAACTGGAGTTTGAGCTGGAGATGGAGCAGAAGCGAGAGCTGGTGATGGAGCTGGAGTTGGAGCTAAAGCTAGATCTGGCGATGGAGCTGGAGATGGAGTAAAAGCAAGACTTGGCGATGGAGCTGGAGATGGAGCAAAAGGTAGACCTGGCGATGGAGCTGGAGATGGAGCAAAAGTTAGACCTGGCGATGGTGCTGGAGATGGAGCAAAAAATAGAACTGGAGATGGAGCTGGAGATGGAGCAAAAACTAGACTTGGAGACGGAGCTGGCGATGGAGCAAAAGCTAGACCCGGATGTGGTGCTGGAGACGGAGCAAAAGCTAGACCTGGAGACGCAGCAGTAGACGGAGCAAAAGGTAGACCTGGAGATGGAGCTGGAGATGAGCAATTAGCTAGAACTGAGATGGAGCTGAGATGGAGCAAAAGCTAGATGAATGGAACTGGAGATGGACCAAAAGCTAGAGCTCCAGCTCCAGCTCCATCTCCCCTCTCCAGGTCAAGCTTTTGCTCCGTCTCCAGCACCACCTCCGGGTCTAGCTTTTGCTCCATCGCCAGCTCCGTCTCCAAGTCCAGTTTTTGCTCCATCTCCAGCTCCATCTCCAGGTCTCGCTTTTGCTCCATCTCCAGCTCCATCTCCAGTTCTATCTTTTGCTCCATCTCCAGCTCCATCGCCAGGTCTAACTTTTGCTCCATCTCCAGCTCCATCGCCAGGTCTACCTTTTGCTCCATCTCCAGCTCCATCGCCAGGTCTCGCTTTTGCTCCATCTCCAGCTCCATCGCCAGGTCTCGCTTTTGCTCCATCTCCAGCTCCATCACCAGGTCCAGCTCTCGCTCCATCTCCAGCTCCATCTCCTGGACTATCTCTCGCTCCATCTCCAGCTCCATCTCCCGGTCTAGCTCTCGCTCCATCTCCAGCTCTAGCTTTCGCTCCATTTCCAGCTCCATCTCCAGCTCTAGCTTTCGCTCCATCTACAGCTCGATCTCCAGCTCTAGCTTTCGCTCCATCACCAGCTCCATCTCCAGCTCTAGATTTTGCTCTATCTCCAGCTAGCTTTCGCTCCATATCCAGCTCCATCTCCAGCTCTAGCTTTTGCTCCATCTCCAGCTCCATCTCCAGGTCTAGCTTTTGTTCCATCACAAGCTGCATCTTCAGGTCTAGCTTTTGCCCCATCTCCAGCTCCATCTCCATGTCTAGATTTTGCTCCATCTCCAGCTCCATCTCATGCTCTTGCTTTTGCTCCATCTCCAGCTCTAGCTTTTGCTCCAGCTCCAGCTCCATCTCCAGGTCTAGCTTTTGCTCCATCTCCAGCTCCATCTCCAGCTCTAGCTATTGCTCGATCTCCAGCTCTATCTCCATGTCTAGCGTTTGCTCCGTCTACAGCTCCGTCTCCAGGTCTAGCTTTTGCTCCGTCTCCAGCACCACCCTCCCGGGTCAAGCTTTTGCTCCATCGCCAGCTCACCGTCTCCAAGTCTAGTTTTTGGTCCATCTCCAGCTCCATCTCCAGGTCTCGCTTTTGCTCCATCTCCAGCTCCATCAACAGCTCTAGCTTTTGCTCCATCTACAGCTCGATCTCCTGGTCTAGCCTTTGGGCATCTCCAGCTCCATCTCCAGGTCTAGCTTTCGCTGCATCTCCAGCTACATCTCCAGCTCCAGCTTTCGCTCCATCTGCAGCTCCATCTCCAGCTCCAGCTTTCGCTCCATCTCCAGCCCCATCTCCAGCTCTAGCTTTCGCTCCATCTCCAGCTCCATCTCCAGCTCTAGACCTGGCGATGGAGCTGGAGTTGGAGCTAAAGCTAGATCTGGCGATGGAGCTGGAGATGGAGCAAAAGCAAGACCTGGCGATGGAGCTGGAGATGGAGCAAAAGGGAGACCTGGCGATGGAGCTGGAGATGCAGCAAAAGGTAGACCTCTCGATGGAGCTGGAGATGGAGCGAAAGAATAGAACGGGAGATGGAGTGGAGATGGAGCAAAAGCTAGACCTGGAGATGGAGCTGGAGATGGAGCAAAAGCTAGACTTGGAGACGGAGCTGGAGATGGAGCAAAAGCTAGACCCGGAGATGGTGCTGGTGACGAGCCAAAAAAGCTAGACCTGGAGATGATTCTGGAGCAAATCTAGACCTGGAGATGGAGCTGGAGATGTAGCAATAGCTAGAGCTTCAGATGGAGCTGGAGATGGAGCAAAAGCTAGATCTGGAGATGGAGCTGGAGATGGAGCAAAAGATAGACCTGGAGATGGAGCTGGAGATGGATCAAAAGCTAGACCTGGAGATGGAGCTGGAGATGGAGCAAAAGCTGGACCTGGAGATGGAGCTAGAGATAGCGTAAAAGCTAGACCAGGAGATGGAGCTGGAGATGGAGCAAAATTTCAACTGGAGATGGAGCTGGAGATGGAGCAAAAGCCAGACCTGGAGATGGTGCAGTTGATGGAGCAAAAGCTAGACCTGGAGATGGAGCTGGAGATGCAGCAATAGCTGGACATGGAGATGGAACTGTAGATGGAGCAATAGCTAGACCTAGAGATGGAGCTGGAGATGGAGCAAAAGCGAGATCTGGCGATGGAGCTGGAGTTGGAGCTAAAGCTAGATCTGGCGATGGAGCTGGAGATGGAGCAAAAGCAAGACCTTGCGATGGAGCTGGAGATGGAGCGAAAGATAGAACTGGAGATGGAGCTGGAGATGGAGCAAAAGCTAGACCTGGAGTTGGAGCTGGAGATGGAGCAAAAGCTAGACTTGGAGACGGTGCTGGAGACGGAGCAAAAGCTAGACCTGGAGATGGATCTGGAGACGGAGCAAAGCTAGACCTGGAGATAGAGCTGTAGATTTAGCAATAGCTAGAGCTGGAGATGGAGCTGGAGATGGAGCAAAAGATAGATCTGGAGATGGAGATGGAGCAAAAGCGAGAGCTGGAGATGGAGCTGGAGATGGAGCTGGAGATGGAGCAAAAGCAAGACCCGGAGATGGAGCTGGAGATGGAGCAAAAGCTAGACCTGCAGATGGAGCTGGAGATGGAGCTGCAGATGGAGCAATAGCTAGACCTAGAGATGGAGCTGGAGATGGAGCGAGAGCTAGGCCTGGAGATGGAGCTGGAGATGGAGCGAGAGATACACCGGGAGATGGAGCTGGAGATGGAGCGTGAGCTAGATCTGGAGATGGAGCTGGAGAAGGAGCGAGATCTAGACCTGGAGATGGGGCTGGAGATGGAGCGAGAGCTAGACCGGGAGATGGAGCTGGAGATGGAGCTGGAGATGGAGCAAAAGCAAGACCCGGAGATGGAGCTGGAGATGGAGCAAAAGCTAGACCCTGAGAAGGAGCTGGAGATGGAGCAAAAGCTAGACCTGGAGATGTTGCTGGAGATGGAGCAAAAGCTAGACCTGGAGATGTAGCTGGAGATGCAGCAAAAGATAGACCTGGAGATGGAGCTGGAGATGGAGCGAGAGATACACCGGGAGATGGAGCTGGAGATGGAGCGAGAGCTAGATCTGGAGATGGAGCTGGAGAAGGAGCGAGATCTAGACCTGGAGATGGAGCTGGAGATGGAGCGAGAGCTAGACCGGGAGATGGAGCTGGAGATGGAGCTGGAGATGGAGCTAAAGCTAGACCTGGAGAAGGAGCTGGAGATGGAGCAAAAGCTAGACCTGGAGATGGTGCTGGAGATGGAGCAAAAGCTAGACCTGGAGATGTAGCTGGAGATGCAGCAAAAGCTAGACCTGGAGATGGAGCTGGAGATGGAGCAATAGCTAGACCTTGAGATGGAGCTGGAGATGGAGCAAAAGCTAGACGTGGAGATGGAGCTGGAGATGGAGCAAAAGCTAGACCTGGGGATGGAGCTGGAGATGGAGCAAAAGCTAGACGCGATGGAGCTGGAGATGGAGCAAAAGCTAGATCTGGAGATGGAGCTGGAGATGGAGCAAAAGCTAGACCTGGAGATGGAGCTGGTGTTGGAGCTAAAGCTAGACCTGGAGATGGAGCTGGAGATGGAGCAAAAGCTAGAGCTGGAGATGGAGCTGGAGATGTAGCGAAAGCTAGCTGGAGATGGAGCAAAATCTGGAGCTGGAGGTGGAGCTGGTGATGGAGCGAAAGCTAGAGCTGGAGATGGAGCTGTTGATGGAGCGAAAGCTAGAGCTGGAGATGGAGCTGGAGATGGAGCGAAAGCTAGAGCTGGAGCGAAAGCTAGTTCTGGAGATGGAGCTGGAGATGGAGCGAAAGCTAGAGCTGGAGATGGATCTGGAGATGGAGCAAAAGCAAGACCTGGCGATGGAGCTGGAGATGGAGCGAAAGATAGACCTGGAGATGGAGCTGGAGATGGAGCAAAAGCTAGACTTGGAGACGGAGCTGGAGATGGAGCAAAAGCTAGAGCTGGAGATGGAGCGAAAGCTAGAGCTGGAGATGGAGCTGAAGATGGAGCGAGAGCTAGACCTGGAGATGTAGCTGGAGACGGAGCAAAAGCTAGACTTGGAGACGGAGGTGGATATGGAGCAAAAGCTAGACCCGGAGATGGAGCTGGAGATGTAGCAATAGCTAGAGCTGGAGATGGAGCTGGAGATGGAGTAAAAGCTAGATCTGGAGATGGAGCTGGAGATGGAGCAAAAACTAGAGATGGGGATGGAGCTGGAGATGGAGCTGGAGATGGATCAAAAGCAAGACCCGGAGATGGAGCTGGAGATGGAGCGAGATCTAGACCGGGAGATGGAGCTGGAGATGGAGCGAGAGATAGACCGGGAGATGGAGCTGGAGATGGAGCGAGAGATAGACCTGGAGATGGAGCTGGAGATGGAACGAGAGCTAGACCTGGAGATGGAGCTGGAGATCGAGCGAGAGCTAGACCTGGAGATGGAGCTGGAGATGGAGCAAAAGCGAGACCTGGCGATGGAGCTGGAGATGGAGCAAAAGCGAGACATGGCGATGGAGCTGGAGATGGAGCAAAAGCGAGACCTGGCGATGGAGCTGGAGTTGGAGCTATAGCTAGATCTGGCGATGGAGCTGGAGATGGAGCAAAAGCAAGACCTGGCGATGGAGCTGGAGATGGAGCAAAAGGTAGACCTGGCGATGGAGCTGGAGATGGAGTAAAAGGTAGACCTGGCGATGGAGCTTGAGATGGAGCAAAAGATAGACCTGGAGATGGAGCTGGAGATGGAGCAAAAGCTAGACCTGGAGATGGAGCAAAAGCTAGACCTGGAGATGGAGCTGGAGATAGCGTAAAAGCTAGACCAGAAGATGGAGCTGGAGATGGAGCAAAAGTTGAGCTGGAGATGGAGCTGGAGATGGAGCAAAAGGTAGACCTGGAGATGGTGCAGGAGATGGAGCAAAAGCTAGACCTGGAGATGGAGCTGGAGATGCAGCAAAAGCTAAACCAGGAGATGGAGCTGGAGATGGAGCAATAGCTAGACCTAGAGATGGAGCTGGAGATGGAGCGAGAGCTAGGCCTGGAGATGGAGCTGGAGATGGAGCGAAAGATAGACCTGGAGATGGACCTGGAGATGGATCAAAAGCTAGACCTGGAGATGGAGCTGGAGACGGAGCAAAAGCTAGACTTGGAGACGGAGCTGGATATGGAGCAAAAGCTAGACCCGGAGAAGGAGCTGGAGATGTAGCAATAGCTAGAGCTGGAGATGGAGCTGGAGATGGAGTAAAAGCTAGATCTGGAAATGGAGCAAAAGCTAGAGATGGGGATGGAGCTGGAGATGGAGCTGGAGATGGATCAAAAGCAAGACCCGGAGATGGAGGTGGAGATGGAGCAAAAGCTAGACCTGGAGAAGGAGCTGGAGATGGAGCAAAAGCAAGACCTGGAGATGGAGCTGGAGATGGAGCAATAGCTAGACCTGGAGATGGAGCTGGAGATGGAACAAAAGCAAGACCTAGAAATGGAGCTGGAGATGGAGCAAAAGCTAGACCTGTTGATGGAGCTGGAGATGGAGCAAAAGCTAGACCCGGAGATGAAACTGGAGATGGAGCAAAAGCTAGACCTGGAGATGGAGCTGGAGATGCAGCCAAAGCTAGACCTTGAGATGGAGCTGGAGATGGAGCAATAGCTAGACCTAGAGATGGAGCTGGAGATGGAGCGAGAGCTAGGCCTGGAGATGGAGCTGGAGATGGAGCGAGAGATACACCGGGAGATGGAGGTGGAGATGGAGCGACTGCTAGATCTGGAGATGGAGCTGGAGATGGAGCGAGATCTAGACCTGGAGATGGAGCTGGAGATGGAGCGAGAGCTAAACCGGGAGATGGAGCTGGAGATGGAGCGAGAGATAGACCTGGAGATGGTACTCGGGTTTGAGTACGATTGGAGGGGACAGAGAATAAAGGATGGTGGGTTTATCTGTATATTTTAATGCTAGGAGCATTGTAAGTAAGGTGGATGAACTTAGAGCCTGGATTGACACCTGGAAATATGATGTTGTGGCAATCAGAGAAACATGGTTGCAGGAGGGCTGTGATTGGAAACTAAATATTCCAGGATTTCGTTGCTTCCGGGGTGATAGAATTGGAGGGACCAGAGGTGGATGTGTTGCATTGCTTGTCAGAGAGGATATCACAGCAGTGCTTTGGCAGGATAGATTAGAGGGTTCGTCTAGGGAGGCTATTTGGGTGGAACTGAGAAGTGGGGACGGTGTAGCAACACTTTTAGGGGTGTACTATAGACCGCCAAATGGGGAGCGAGAATTGGAAGAGCAAATATGTAAGGAGATAGCAGATATTAGTAGTAAGCACAAGGTAGTGATTGTGGGAGATTTCAATTTCCCAAAAATAGACTCGGAAACACATTCTGTAAATGGGCTGGATGGTTTGGAGTTTGTAAAATGTGTGCAGGATAGTTTTTTTGCAGCAGTACATAAAGGTACCGACCAGAGAAGGGGCAGTGCTGGACCTCCTGTTAGGAAATGAGGCAGGACGGGTGACGGAGGTATGCGTTGGTGAGCACTTCGGGACCAGTGATCACAATACCATTAGTTTCAATATAATTATGGAGCGAGTCAGAACAGGACCTAGGTTGGAGATTTTTGATTGGAGAAAGGCTAACTTTGAGGGAATGCGTGAGGATTTTAAAGGAGTGAATTGAGACACTTTGTTTCATGGGAAGGATGTAGAAGAGAAATGGAGGACATTTAAAGGGGAAATTGTAAGAGTACAGAATCTTTATGTCCCTGTTAGGTTGAAAGGAAATAGTAAAAATTGGAAAGAGCCATGGTTTTCAAGGGAAATTAGACACTTGTTTCGAAAAAAGAGAGATATCTACAATAATTATAGGAGGCATGGAGTAAATCGCCAGGTCTACCTTTTGCTGCATCTCCAGCTCCATCGCCAGGTCTACCTTTTGCTCCATCTCCAGCTCCATCGTCAGGTCTTGCTTTTGCTCCATCTCCAGCTCCATCGCCAGATCTAGCTTTAGCTCCAACTCCAGCTCCATCGCCAGATCTCGCTTTTGCTCCATCTCCAGCTCCATCGTCAGGTCTTGCTTTTGCTCCATCTCCAGCTCCATCGCCAGATCTAGCTTTAGCTCCAACTCCAGCTCCATCGCCAGGTCTCGCTTTTGCTCCATCTCCAGCTCCATCTCCAGGTCTAGCTCTCGTTCCATCTTCAGCTCGATCTCCAGGTCTATCTCTCGCTCCATCTCCAGCTCCATCTCCCGGTCTATCTCTCGCTCCATCTCCAGCTCCATCTCCCGGTCTAGCTCTCGCTCCATCTCCAGCTCCATCTCCAGGTCTAGATCTCGCTCCATCTCCAGCTCCATCTCCAGATCTAGCTCTCGCTCCATCTCCAGCTCCACCTCCCGGTGTATCTCTCGCTCCATCTCCAGCTCCATCTCCAGGCCTAGCTCTCGCTCCATCTCCAGCTCCATCTCTAGGTCTAGCTATTGCTCCATATCCAGCTCCATCTCCCGGTCTATCTCTCGCTCCATCTCCAGCTCCATCTCCATGTACATCCACTGCTTTACCCTCATCAATTTCCCTAGTTACTGCTTCAAAAAATTCAAGAAGGTTTGTCAAACATGACCTTCCAGGCACAAATCCATGTTGACTGTTCCTGATCAGACCCTGTTTATCCAGATGCTTATATATATTATCTCTAAGTATCCTTTCCATTAATTTGCCCACCACTGACGTCAAACTAATAGGTCTATAATTGCTAGGTTTATTCTTTGAACCCTTTTTAAACAATGGAACAACATGCGCAATACGCCAATTCCCGTTTGGGAATTACGGCACTATTCCCGTTTCTAATGACATTTGAAATATTTCTGTCATAGCTCCTGCTATTTCTACACTAACTTCCCTCAATGTCCTAGGGAATATCCTGTCAGGACCTGGAGACATACACTTTTATATTTTTCAAAAGTGTCAGTACTTCCTCCTCTTTGAATCTCATAGTTTCCATAGCTACCCTACTCTTTCCCCTTAACTCACCGAGTTCAATATCCTTCTCCTTGGTGAATACCGAAGAAAATAAATTGTTCAATATCTCCTCCATCTCTTTTGGCTCTGCAGATAGCTGTCCATTCTGGTTCTCTAATGGTCCAATTTTATCCCTCGTTATCCTTTTGCTATTAATACAGCTGTAGAAACCCTTTGGGTTTACTTTCACCTTTCTTGCCAAAGCAACCTCATATCTTCTTTTAGCCTTCCTAATTTCTTTCTTAAGATTCTTTTTACATTCTTTATACTCCTCTAGCACCTCATTTACTCCATGCCTCCTATAATTATTGTAGATATCTCTCTTTTTTTCGAAACGTGTCCAATTTCCCTTGAAAACCATGGCTTTTTCCAATTTTTACTATTTCCTTTCAACTTAACAGGGACATAAAAGATTCTGTACTCTTACAATTTCCCCTTTAAATGTCTTCCATTTCTCTTCTACATCCTTCCCATGAAACAAAGTGTCCCAATTCACTCCTTTAAAATCCTTACGCATTCCCTCAAAGTTAGCCTTTCTCCAATCAAAAATCTCTACCCTAGGTCCAGTTCTGACTCTCTCCATAATTATATTGAAACTAATGGTATTGTGATCACTGGTCCCGAAGTGCTCACCAACGCATACCTCCGTCACCTGACCTGCCTCATTTCCTAACAGGAGGTCCAGCACTGCCCCTTCTCTGGTCGATACCTTTATGTACTGCTGCAAAAAACTATCCTGCACACATTTTACAAACTCCAAACCATCCAGGCCATTTACAGAATGTGTTTCCCTGTCTATTTTTGGAAAATCTCCCACAATCACTACCTTGTGCTTACCACTAATATCTGCTATCTCCTTACATATTTGCTCTTCCAATTCACGCTGCCCATTTGGCGGTCTATAATACACCCCTAAAAGTGTTGCTACACCGTTCCCACTTCTCAGTTCCACCCAAATAGCCTCCCTAGACGAGCCCTCTAATCTCTCCTGCCAAAGCACTGCTGTAATATCTTCTCTGACAAGCAATGCAACACCACCCCCGCTGGTCCCTCCAATTCTATCACACCTGAAGCAACGAAATCCTGGAATATTTAGTTTCCAATCACAGTCCTCCTGCAACCATGTTTCACTGATTGCCACAACATCATATTTCTAGGTGTCAATCCAGGCTCTAAGTTCGTCCACCTTACTTACAATGCTCCTAGCATTAAAATATACACATTTTAGAAACTCACCATCCCTTATTTTCGGTCTATTATCTTTTTCATCTTTCTCGCCTACATTTTGGATCCGAGTGCTTCCCTTCTCTGCCTCTTGCCCCACACCCTGACCCCTAGCCCCCTCTACCCGAGTCCCTCCCCCCAGCCTTTCTAGTTTAAAGTCTCCCCAGTAGCCTTTGCAAATCTCCCTGCCAGGATATTGGTCCCCCTCGGGCTCAAGTGCAACCCGTCCTTTGTGTACAGGTCATGCCTTCCCCAAAAGAGGTCCCAGTGATCAAGAAACTTGAATCCCTGCCCACTGCACCAGTCCCTCAGCCACGCATTTATCCTCCACCTCATTTCATTCCTACTCCCACTGTCACGCGGCACAGGCAGTAATCCTGAAATCGTTACCCTTTTGGTCCTTCTCCTTAACTTTTCCCCCCAACTCCCTAAATTCTCCCTTCAGAACCTCATCACTTTTTCTGCCTATGTCATTGGTACCTATGTGTACCACAACATCAGGCTCCTCTCCCTCCCTTATCAGAATCGTTTGTACACGGTCTGACACATGCGAGACCCTGGCACCAGGGAGGCAAACTACCATCCGGGTCTCCCGACTGCGTCTGCAGAATCGCCTATCCGACCCCCTAATTATAGAGTCCCCTATTACAATTGTCCTCCTCTTTTTGCTACCCTTTCTGAGCATCAGGGCCGGTCTCTGTGCCGGAGGCCCGGCCGCTGTTGGTGCCCCCAGCTAGGCTGTCCCCTCCAATCGTACTCAAACCCGAGTACCTATTTTCCAGGTGTACGGTCACAGGGGTACTCTCTAGCCCCTGCCTCTGCCCCTTGCCCTTCCTAACCGTGACCCACTTGTCTGCCTCCTGTGGTTTGGAGTGACTACCTCCCTGTAGCTCCTCTCTATTACCTCCTCACTCTCCCTGAGGAGACGGAGGTCATCGAGCTGCTGCTCCAGGTTCCTAACACAGTCCTTTAGGAGCCCCATCTCAACACACCTGGCGCAGATGTGGACGTCTGGAGGGCTATCAGATTCCCTGACCTCCCACATCTGACATCCAGAAGAGTACACTGCCCTGGCCTTCATACTGCCCCCCCCACTACACAGGATACAATAGCAACACAATCCAAAGTACACAACAAACTGCTGGAATCTGACTGCCAATCAGCTGCTTTCCCTAGTCCACTTCCCACCAATCAGCGGCTTCCTCAAAAAAAAAAAAAAATAAATAAAAAAAAAAAACCCACTTCTCCAAATGGAATGTTATGGATTTGGGTAAGCCTCTGAAAAAACAAGCCCCGCGCTGGATTTTTAAACCTTACCGGTCGGGTGTCGCTCCTCCCCCTCCTTCTCTTCCAACGGCTCCTGTGGGCCTCTGAAAAAAAAACAAGCCCCCGCGCAGGATTTTAAACCTTACCGGTCGGGTGTCGCTCATCCCCCTCCTCCTCTTCCAACGGCTCCTGTGGGCCTCTGAAAAAACAAGCCCCGCGCTGGATTTTAAACCTTACCGGTCGGGTGTCGCTCCTCCCCCTCCTCCTCTTCCAACGGCTTCTGTGGGCCTATGAAAAAAACAAGCCCCGCGCTGGATTTTAAACCTTACCGGTCAGGTGTCGCTCCTCCCCCTCCTCCTCTTCCAACGGCTCCTGTGGGCCTCTGAAAAAACAAGCCCCGCGCTAGATTTTGAAGCTTTCCGGTCGGGTGTCGCTCCTCCCCCTCCTCCTCTTCCAACGGCTCCTGTGGGCCTCTGAAAAAACAAGCCCCGCGCTAGATTTTAAACCTTACCGGTCGGGTGTCGCTCCTCCCCCTCTCTCCTCTTCCAACGGCTCCTGTGGGCCTCTGAAAAAAAACAAGCCCCGCGCTGGATGTTAAACCTTACCGGTCGGGTGTCGCTCCTCCCCCTCCTTCTCTTCCAACGGCTCCTGTGGGCCTCTGAAAAAACAAGCCCCGCGCTGGATTTTAAACCGTACCGGTCGGGTGTCGCTCCTCCCCCTCCTTCTCTTCCAACGGCTCCTGTGGGCCTCTGAATAAACAAGCCCCGCGCTGGATTTTAAACCTTACCGGTCCATCTCCAGCTCCATCTCCAGATCTAGCACTCGCTCCATCTCCAGCTCCATCTCCCGGTGTATCAATCGCTCCATCTCCAGCTCCATCTCGAGGACTAGCTCTCGCTCCATCTCCAGCTCCATCTCCAGGTCTAGCTTTTGCTCCATCTCCTGCACCATCTCCAGGTCTAGCTTTTGCTCCATCTCCAGCTCCATCTCCAGTTCAACTTTTGCTCCATCTCCAGCTCCATCTCCTGGTCTAGCTTTTACGCTATCTCCAGCTCCATCTCCAGGTCTAGCTTTTGCTCCATCTCCGGCTCCATCTCCCGTGCAACTTTTGCTCCATCTCCAGCTCCATCTCCAGGTCTATCTTTTGCTCCATCTCCAGCTCCATCGCCATGTCTACCTTTTGCCTCATCTCCAGCTCCATCGCCAGGTCTACCTTTTGCTCCATCTCCAACTCCATCGCCAAGTCTCGCTTTTGCTCCATCTCCAGCTCCATCTCCAGGTCTAGCTTTCGCTCCATCTCCAGCTGCATCTCCAGGTCTAGCTTTCGCTCCATCTCCAGCTCCAGGTCTAGCTTTCGCACCATGTCCAGCTCCATCTCCCAAGTCTAGCTTTTGCTCCATCTCCAGCTCCAACTCCAGGTCTAGCTTTTGCTCCATCTCCAGCTCCATCTCCAGTTCTATCTTTCGCTCCATCTCCAGCTCCATCGCCAGGTCTTGCTTTTGCTCCATCTCCAGCTCCATCGCCAGATCTAGCTTTAGCTCCAACTCCAGCTCCATCGCCAGATCTCGCTTTTGCTCCATCTCCAGCTCCATCTCTAGGACTAGCTTTTGCTCCATCAACTGCACCATCTCCAGGTCTGGCTTTTGCTCCATCTCCAGCTCCATCTCCAGTTCAAATTTTGCTCCATCTCCAGCTCCATCTCCTGGTCTAGCTTTTACGCTATCTCTAGCTCCATCTCCAGGTCCAGCTTTTGCTCCATCTCCAGCTCCATCTCCAGGTCTAGCTTTTGATCCATCTCCAGCTCCATCTCCAGGTCTATCTTTTGCTCCATCTCCAGCTCCATCTCCAGATCCAGCTTTTGCTCCATCTCCAGCTCCATCTGAAGCTCTAGCTATTGCTACATCTCCAGCTCCATCTCCAGGTCTAGATTTGCTCCAGATCCATCTCCAGGTCTAGCTTTTGCTCCGTCACCAGCACCATCTCCGGGTCTAGCTTTTGCTCCATCTCCAGCTCCGTCTCCAAGTCTAGCTTTTGCTCCATCTCCAGCTCCATCTCCAGGTCTAGCTTTTGCTCCATCTCCAGCTCCATCTCCCGTTCTATCTTTCGCTCCATCTCCAGCTCCATCGAGAGGTCTACCTTTTGCTGCATCTCCAGCTCCATCGCCAGGTCTCCCTTTTGCTCCATCTCCAGCTCCATCGCCAGGTCTTGCTTTTGCTCCATCTCCAGCTCCATCGCCAGATCTAGCTTTAGCTCCAACTCCAGCTCCATCGCCAGGTCTCGCTTTTGCTCCATCTCCAGCTGCATCGCCAGGTCTCGCTTTTGCTCCATCTCCAGCTCCATCTCCAGGTCTAGCGCTCGCTCCATCTCCAGCTCCATCTCCAGGTCTAGCTCTCGTTCCATCTCCAGTTGCATCTCCAGGTCTATCTCTCGCTCTATCTCCAGCTCCATCTCCCGGTCTATCTCTCGCTCCATCTCCAGCTCCATCTCCCGGTCTAGCTCTCGCTCCATCTCCAGCTCCATCTCCAGGTCTAGATCTCGCTCCATCTCCAGCTCCATCTCCAGATCTAGCTCTCGCTCCATCTCCAGCTCCATCTCCCGGTGTATCTCTCGCTCCATCTCCAGCTCCATCTCCAGCCCTAGCTCTCGCTCCATCTCCAGCTCCATCTCTAGGTCTAGCTATTGCTCCATCTGCAGCTCCATCTCCATGTCTAGCTTTTGCTGCATCTCCAGCTCCATCTCCAGGTCTAGCTTTCGCTCCATCTCCTGCACCATCTCCAGGTCTAGCTTTTGCTCCATCGCCAGCTCCATCTCCAGTTCAACTTTTGCTCCATCTCCAGCTCCGTCTCCTGGTCTAGCTTTTACGCTAACTCTAGCTCCATCTCTAGGTCTAGCTTTTGCTCCATCTCCAGCTCCATCTCCAGGTCTAGCTTTTACTCCATCTCCAGCTCCATCTCCAGGTCTATCTTTTGCTCCAACTCCAGCTTCATCGCCAGGTCTACCTTTTGCTCCATCTCCAGCTCCATCGCCAGGTCTACCTTTTGCACCATCTCCAGCTCCATCGCCAGGTCTTGCTTTTGCTCCATCTCCAGCTTCATCTCCAGATCTAGCTTTTGCTCCATCTCCAGCTCCATCTCAAGCTCTAGCTATTGCTACATCTCCAGCTCCATCTCCAGGTCTAGATTTGCTCCGTCTCCAGCACCATCTCCGGGTCTAGCTTTTGCTCCATCTCCAGCTCCGTCTCCAAGTCTAGCTTTTGCTCCATCTCCAGCTCCATCTCCAGGTCTAGCTTTTACTCCATCTCCAGCTGCATCTCCAGGTCTATCTTTCGCTCCATCTCCAGCTCCATCGCCAGGTCTACCTTTTGCTGCATCTCCAGCTCCATCGCCAGGTCTACCTTTTGCTCCATCTCCAGCTCCATCGCCAGGTCTTGCTTTTGCTCCATCTCCAGCTCCATCGCCAGATCTAGCTTTAGCTCCAACTCCAGCTCCATCGCCAGGTCTCGCTTTTGCTCCATCTCCAGCTGCATCGCCAGGTCTCGCTTTTGCTCCATCTCCAGCTCCATCTCCAGGTCTAGCGCTCGCTCCATCTCCAGCTCCATCTCCAGGTCTAGCTCTCGTTCCATCTCCAGCTCCATCTCCAGGTTTATCTCTCGCTCCATCTCCAGCTCCATCTCCCGGTCTATCTCTCGCTCCATCTCCAGCTCCATCTCCCGGTCTAGCTCTCGCTCCATCTCCAGCTCCATCTCCCGGTATATCTCTCGCTCCATCTCCAGCTCCATCTCCAGCCCTAGCTCTCGCTCCATCTCCAGCTCCATCTCTAGGTCTAGCTATTGCTCCATCTGCAGCACCATCTCCATGTCTAGCTTTTGCTGCATCTCCAGCTCCATCTCCAGGTCTAGCTTTTGCTCCATCTCCAGCTCCATCTCCAGGTCTAGCTTTTGCTCCATCTCCAGCTCCATCTCCAGGTCTATCTTTTGCTCCAACTCCAGCTTCATCGCCAGGTCTACCTTTTGCTCCATCTCCAGCTCCATCGCCAGGTCTAGATTTGCTCCGTCTCCAGATCCATCTCCAGGTGTAGCTTTTGCTCCGTCACCAGCACCATCTCCGGGTCTAGCTTTTGCTCCATCTCCAGCTCCGTCTCCAAGTCTAGCTTTTGCTCCATCTCCAGCTCCATCTCCAGGTCTAGCTTTTGCTCCATCTCCAGCTCCATCTCCAGGTCTATCTTTCGCTCCATCTCCAGCTCCATCTCCAGGTCTTGCTTTTGCTCCATCTCCAGCTCCATCGCCAGATCTAGCTTTAGCTCCAACTCCAGCTCCATCGCCAGGTCTCGCTTTTGCTCCACCTCCAGCTGCATCGCCAGGTCTCGCTTTTGCTCCTTCTCCAGCTCCATCTCCAGGTCTAGCGCTCGCTCCATCTCCAGCTCCATCTCCAGGTCTAGCTCCCGTTCCATCTTCCATCTCCAGCTCAACTCCTTGTAGCTCCATCTCCAGCTCCATCTCCAGATCTAGCTCGCTCCATCTCCAGCTCCATCCATCTCCGGTGCCATCTCCATCTCTCGCTCCATCTCCAGCTCCATCTCCAGCCCTAGCCCTCGCTCCATCTCCAGCTCCATCTCTAGGTCTAGCTATTGCTCCATCTGCAGCTCCATCTCCATGTCTAGCTTTTGCTGCATCTCCAGCTCCATCTCCAGGTCTAGCTTTTGCTCCATCTCCAGCTCCATCTCCAGGTCTAGCTTTTGCTCCATCTCCAGCTCCATCTCCAGGTCTATCTTTCGCTCCATCTCCAGCTCCATCGCCAGGTCTACCTTTTGCTGCATCTCCAGCTCCATCGCCAGGTCTACCTTTTGCTCCATCTCCAGCTCCATCGCCAGGTCTTGCTTTTGCTCCATCTCCAGCTCCATCGCCAGATCTAGCTTTAGCTCCATCTCCAGCTCCATCTCCCGGTGTATCTCTCGCTCCATCTCCAGCTCCATCTCCAGGCCTAGCTCTCGCTCCATCTCCAGCTCCATCTGCAGGCCTAGCTCTCGCTCCATCTCCAGCTCCATCTCTAGGTCTAGCTATTGCTCCATCTGCAGCTCCATCTCCAGGTCTAGCTTTTGCTGCATCTCCAGCTCCATCTCCAGGTCTAGCTTTTGCTCCATCTCCTGCACCATCTCCAGGTCTAGCTTTTGCTCCATCTCCAGCTCCATCTCCAGTTCAACTTTTGCTCCATCTCCAGCTCCATCTCCTGGTCTAGCTTTTACGCTATCACCAGCTCCATCTACACGTCTAGCTTTTGCTCCATCTCCAGCTCCATCTCCAGGTCTAGCTTTTGCTCCATCTCCAGCTCCATCTCCAGGTCTATCTTTTGCTCCATCTCCAGCTCCATTGCCAGGTCTACCTTTTGCTCCATCTCCAGCTCCATCGCCAGGTCTACCTTTTGCTCCATCTCCAGCTCCATCGTCAGGTCTTGCTTTAGCTCCATCTCCAGCTCCATCGCCAGATCTAGCTAGACCTGGAGATGGTGCTGGAGATGGAGCGAGGGATACACCCGGAGACGGAGCTGGAGATGGAGCGAGATCTAGACTTGGAGATGGAGCTGGAGATGGAGCGAGAGCTAGACCGGGAGATGGAGCTGGAGTTGGAGCGAGAGATAGACCGGGAGATGGAGCTGGAGATGGACCGAGAGCTGGACCCGGAGATGGAGCTGGAGATGGAGCAAAAGCGAGACCTGGCGATGGAGCTGGAGATGGAGCAAAAGCGAGACCTGGCGATGGAGCTGGAGTTGGAGCTAAAGATAGATCTGGCGATGGAGCTGGAGATGGAGCAAAAGCAAGACTTGGCGATGGAGCTGGAGATGGAGCAAAAGGTAGACCTGGCGATGGAGCTGGAGATGGAGCAAAAGTGAGACCTGGCGATGGAGCTGGAGATGGAGCAAAAGATAAAACTGGAGATGGAGCTGGAGATGGATCAAAAGCGAGACCTGGAGATGGAGCTGGAGATGGAGCAAAAGCTAGACTTGGAGACGGAGCTGGCGATGGAGCAAAAGCTAGACCCGGAGGTAGTGCTGGAGACGGAGCAAAAGCTAGACCTGGAGACGGAGCTGTAGACGGAGCAAAAGCTAGACCTGGAGATGGAGCTGGAGATGGAGCAATAGCTAGAGCTGGAGATGGAGCTGGTGATGGAGCAAAAGCTAGACCTGGAGATGGAGCTGGAGATGGAGCAAAAGCTAGAGCTGGAGATGGAGCTGGAGATGGAGCAAAAGCAAGACGCGGAGATGGAGCTGGAGATGGAGCAAAAGCTAGACCTGGAGAAGGAGCTAGAGAAGGACCAAAAGCTAGACCTGGAGATGGTGCTGGAGATGGAGCAAAAGCTAGACCTGGAGATGTAGCTGGAGGTGGAGCGAAAGCTAGAGCTGGAGATGGAGCGAAAGCTAGAGCTGGAGATGGAGCTGGAGATGGATCGAAAGCTAGAGCTGGATATGGAGCTGGAAATGGAGCGAAAGCTAGAGCTGGAGATGGAGCTGGAGATGGAGCGAAAGCTAGACCTGGAGATGGAGCTGGAGATGGAGCGAAAGCTAGAACCGGAGATGGAGCTGCAGATGGAGCGAAAGCTGGAGCTGGAGATGTAGCTGGAGATGGAGCGAAAGCTAGAGCTTAGAGATGGAGGGTGGAGATGGAGCGAGAGCTAGACCTGTGGATGGAGCTGGAAATGGAGCGAGAGCTAGACCTGGAGATGGAAATGGAGATGGAGCGAAAGCTAGAGCTGGAGATCGTGCTGGAGATGGAGCGAAAGCTAGACCTGGAGTTGGAGCTGGAGATGGAGCGAAAGCTAGAGCTGGAGATGGGAGCTGGAGATGGAGCGAAAGCTTAGAGCTGGGAGATGGGGCTGGAGATGGAGCGAAAGCTGGAGCTGGGAGATGGAGCTGCAGATGGAGCGAAAGCTGGAGCTGTTGATGTAGCTGGAGATGGAGCGAAAGCTACAGCTGGAGATGGAGCTGGAGATGGAGCGAGAGCTAGACCTGGAGATGGAGCTGGAGGAAATGGAGCGAGAGCTATACCTGGAGATGGAGCTGGAAGATGGAGCAAAAGCTAGATCTTGGCGATGGAGCTGGAGATGGAGCAAAAGCGAGACCTGGCGATGGAGCTGGAGATGCAGCACAAACTAGACCTGTAGATGGGGCTGGAGATGGAGCAAAAGGTAGACCTGGCGATGGAGCTGGAGATGGAGCAAAAGCTAGACCTGGAGATGGAGCTGGAGATGCAGCAGATGCTGGAGCTGGAGATGGAGCTGGAGATGGAGCAAAAGCTAGCTAGGAACTGGAGACGGAGCTGGAGATGGAGCAAAAGCTGGACCTGCAGATGGAGCTGGAGATGGAACAAAAGCTAGACCCGGAGATGGAGCTGGAGATGGAGCAAAAGCTAGACATGGAGATGAAGCTGGAGATGGAGCAAAAGCTAGACCAGATGGAGCTGGAGATGGAGCAAAAGCAAGACCCGCTGATGGAGCTGGGGATAGAGCAAAATCTAGACCTGGAGATGGAGCTGGAGATGGAACAAAAGCTAGACCCGGAGATGGAGCTGGTGATGGAGCAAAAGCTAGACCTGGAGATGGAGCTGGAGATGGAGCAAAAGCTAGAGCTGGAGATGGAGCTGGAGATGGTGCGAAAGCTAGCTGGAGATGGAGCAAAATCTAGAGCTGGAGATGGAGCTGATGATGGGGCGAAAGCTAGAGCTGGAGATGGAGCTGGAGATGGAGCGAAAGCTAGACCTGGAGATGGAGCTGGAGATGGAGCGAAAGCTAGACCTGGAGAGGGAGCTGGAGATGGAGCGAAAGCTAGACATGGAGATGGAGCTGGAGATGGTGCGAAAGCTAGACCTGGAGCTGGAGATGGAGCGAAAGCTAGACCTGGAGTTGGAGCTGGAGATGGAGCGAAAGCTAGACCTGGATATGGAGCTGGAGATGGAGCGAATGCTAGACCTGGAGATGGAGCGAAAGCTAGACCCGGAGATGGAGCTGGAGATGGAGCGAGAGCTAGACCTGGAGATGGAGCTGGAGATGGAGCGAGAGCTAGACCTGGAGATGGAGCTGGAGATGGAGCGAGAGCTCGAGCTGGACATAGAGCTGGAGATGGAGCGAGAGCTAGACCTGGAGATGGAGCTGGAGATAGAGCGAGAGCTAGACCTGGAGATGGAGCTGGAGATGGAGCGAGATCTAGACCTGGAGATGGAGCTGGAGATGGAGCGAGAGCTATACCGGGTGATGGAGCTGGAGATGGAAACGAGAGATAGATCGGGAGATGGAACTGGAGATGGAGCAAAAGCTAGTCTTGGAGACGGAGTTGGAGATGGAGCAAAAGCTAGACCTGGAGATGGTGCTGGAGATGGAGCAAAAGCGAGACCTGGCGATGGAGCTGGAGATGGAGCAAAAGCGAGACCTTGGCGATGGAGCTGGAGTTGGTGCTAAAGCTAGACCTGGCGATGCAGGTGGAGATGGAGAAAAAGCAAGACCTGGCGATGGAGCTGGAGATGGAGCAAAAGGTAGACCTGGCGATGGAGCTGGAGATGGAGCAAAAGATAGACCTGGCGATGGAGCTGGAGATGGAGCAAAAGATAGACCTGGAGATGGAGCTGGAGATGGAGCAAAAGCTAGACCTGGAGATGGAGCTGGAGATGGAGCAAAATCTAGACATGGAGATGAAGCTGGAGATGGAGCAAAAGCTAGACCTGGAGATGTAGCTGGTGATGGAGCAAAAGCTAGACCTGTAGATGGAGCTGGAGATGGTGCAAAAGCTAGACCTGGAGATGGAACTGGAGATAGAGCGAGAGCTAGACACGGAGATGGGAGCTGGGAGATGGAGCGAGAGAGATAGAGCGGGAGATGGAGCTGGTGATGGAGCGAGAGCTAGACCTGGAGATGGAGCTGGAGATGGAGCGAGATCAAGACCTGGAGATGAAGCTGGAGATGGAGCGAGAGCTAGACCGGGTGATGGAGCTGGCGATGGAACGAGAGATAGACCGGGACATGGAGCTGGAGATGGAGCAAAAGCTAGTCTTGGAGACGGAGCTGGAGATGGAGCAAAAGCTAGACCTGGAGATGGAGCTGGAGATGGAGCAAAATCTAGACATGGAGATGGAGCTGGAGATGGAGCAAAAGCTAGACCTGGAGATGGAGCTGGTGATGGAGCAAAAGCTAGACCTGGAAATGGAGCTGGAGATGGTGCAAAAGCTAGAGCTGGAGATGGAGCTGGAGATGGAGCGAAAGCTAGCTGGAGATGGAGGAAAATCTAGACCTGGCGATGGAGCTGGAGATGGAGCAAAAGCGAGACCTGGCGATGGAGCTGGAGATGGAGCACAAACTAGACCTGTAGATGGAGCTGGAGATGGAGCAAAAGCTAGACCTGGCGATGGAGCTGGAGATGGAGCAAAAGCGAGACCTGGCGATGGAGTTGGAGATGGATCGAAAGCTAGAGCTGGATATGGAGCTGGAAATGGAGCGAAAGCTAGAGCTGGAGATGGAGCTGGAAATGGGAGCGAAAGCTAGACTGGAGATGGAGCGAAAGCTAGAGCTGGAGATGGAGCTGCAGATGGAGCGAAAGCTGGAGCTGGAGATGTAGCTGGAGATGGAGCGAAAGCTGGAGCTGGAGATGGAGCTGGAGATGGAGCGAGAGCTAGACCTGGGGATGGAGCTGGAAATGGAGCGAGGAGCTTAGACCTGGAGATGGAGATGGAGATGGAGCGAAAGCTAGAGCTGGAGATGGTGCTGGAGATGGAGCGAAAGCTAGACCTGGAGCTGGAGCTGGAGATGGAGCGAAAGCTAGAGCTGGAGATGGAGCTGGAGATTGGAGCGAAAGCTAGATCCCTGGAGATGGGGCTGGAGATGGAGCGAAAGCTGGAGCTGTTGATGTAGCTGGAGATGGAGCGAAAGCTAGAGCTGGAGATGGAGCTGGAAATGGAGCGAGAGCTATACCTGGAGATGGAGCTGGAGATGGAGCAAATGCTAGACCTGGCGATGGAGCTGGAGATGGAGCAAAAGCGAGACCTGGCGATGGAGCTGGAGATGGAGCACAAACTAGACCTGTAGATGGAGCTGGAGATGGAGCAAAAGCTAGACCTGGAGATGGAGCTGGAGATGGTGCGAAAGCTAGACCTGGAGCTGGAGAAGGAGCGAAAGCTAGACCTGGAGATGGAGCTGGAGATGGAGCGAAAGCTAGACCTGGAGATGGAGCTGGAGATGGAGCGAATGTTAGACCTGGAGATGGAGCGAAAAAGATAAACCCGGAGATGGAGCTGGAGATGGAGCGGGAGCTAGACCTGGAGATGGAGCTGGAGATGGAGCTCGGGCTCGAGCTGGACATAGAGCAGGAGATGGAGCGAGAGCTAGACCTGGAGATGGAGCTGGAGATGGAGCGAGAACTAGACATGGAGATGGAGCTGGAGATGGAGCGAGAGATAGACCGGAAGATGGAGCTGGAGATGGAGCGAGAGCTAGACCAGGAGATGGAGCGTGAATCTAGACCTGGAGATGGAGCTGGAGATGGAGCGAGAGCTAGACCGGTGATGGAGCTGGAGAAGGAACGAGAGATAGACCGGGAGATGGAGCTGGAGATGGAGCAAAAGCTAGTCTTGGAGACGGAGCTGGAGATGGAGCAAAAGCTAGACCTGGAGATGGTGCTGGAGATGGAGCAAAAGCGAGACCTGGCGATGGAGCTGGAGATGGAGCAAAAGCAAGACCTGGCGATGGAGCTGGAGATGGAGCAAAAGGTAGACCTGGCGATGGAGCTGGAGATGGAGCAAAAGATAGACCTGGCGATGGAGCTGGAGTTGGAGCTAAAGCTAGACCTGGCGATGGAGCTGGAGATGGAGCAAAAGCTAGACCTGGAGATGGAGCTGGAGATGGAGCAAAATCTAGACATGGAGATGGAGCTGGAGATGGAGCAAAAGCTAGACCTGGAGATGGAGCTGGTGATGGAGCAAAAGCTAGACCTGGAAATGGAGCTGGAGATGGTGCAAAAGCTAGAGCTGGAGATGGAGCTGGAGATGGAGCGAAAGCTAGCTGGAGATGGAGGAAAATCTAGACCTGGCGATGGAGCTGGAGATGGAGCAAAAGCGAGACCTGGCGATGGAGCTGGAGATGGAGCACAAACTAGACCTGTAGATGGAGCTGGAGATGGAGCAAAAGCTAGACCTGGCGATGGAGCTGGAGATGGAGCAAAAGCGAGACCTGGCGATGGAGTTGGAGATGGATCGAAAGCTAGAGCTGGATATGGAGCTGGAAATGGAGCGAAAGCTAGAGCTGGAGATGGAGCTGGAAATGGAGCGAAAGCTAGACCTGGAGATGGAGCGAAAGCTAGAGCTGGAGATGGAGCTGCAGATGGAGCGAAAGCTGGAGCTGGAGATGTAGCTGGAGATGGAGCGAAAGCTGGAGCTGGAGATGGAGCTGGAGATGGAGCGAGAGCTAGACCTGGGGATGGAGCTGGAAATGGAGCGAGAGCTAGACCTGGAGATGGAGATGGAGATGGAGCGAAAGCTAGAGCTGGAGATGGTGCTGGAGATGGAGCGAAAGCTAGACCTGGAGATGGAGCTGGAGATGGAGCGAAAGCTAGAGCTGGAGATGGAGCTGGAGATGGAGCGAAAGCTAGATCTGGAGATGGCGGCTGGAGATGGAGCGAAAGCTGGAGCTGTTGATGTAGCTGGGGGGGAGATGGAGCGAAAGCTAGAGCTGGAGATGGAGCTGGGAAATGGAGCGAGAGCTATACCTGGAGATGGAGCTGGAGATGGAGCAAAAGCTAGACCTGGCGATGGAGCTGGAGATGGAGCAAAAGCGAGACCTGGCGATGGAGCTGGAGATGGAGCACAAACTAGAAACCTGTAGATGGAGCTGGAGATGGAGCAAAAGCTAGACCTGGAGATGGAGCTGGAGATGGAGCGAAAGCTAGACATGGAGATGGAGCTGGAGATGGTGCGAAAGCTAGACCTGGAGCTGGAGAAGGAGCGAAAGCTAGACCTGGAGATGGAGCTGGAGATGGAGCGAAAGCTAGACCTGGAGATGGAGCTGGAGATGGAGCGAATGTTAGACCTGGAGATGGAGCGAAAGATAGACCCGGAGATGGAGCTGGAGATGGAGCGGGAGCTAGACCTGGAGATGGAGCTGGAGATGGAGCTCGGGCTCGAGCTGGACATAGAGCTGGAGATGGAGCGAGAGCTAGACCTGGAGATGGAGCTGGAGATGGAGCGAGAACTAGACATGGAGATGGAGCTGGAGATGGAGCGAGAGATAGACCGGGAGATGGAGCTGGAGATGGAGCGAGAGCTAGACCAGGAGATGGAGCGTGATCTAGACCTGGAGATGGAGCTGGAGATGGAGCGAGAGCTAGACCGGGTGATGGAGCTGGAGAAGGAACGAGAGATAGACCGGGAGATGGAGCTGGAGATGGAGCAAAAGCTAGTCTTGGAGACGGAGCTGGAGATGGAGCAAAAGCTAGACCTGGAGATGGTGCTGGAGATGGAGCAAAGCGAGACTGGCGATGGAGCTGGAGATGGAGCAAAAGCCAAGACCTGGCGGATGAGAGCTGGAGATGGATGCAAAAGGTAGAATAGGGATGGAGCTGGGTGGAGCAAACGATAGACCTAGGGCGATGGAGCTGGAGATGGAGCTAAAGATAGACCTTGCTGATGGAGCTGTGAGTTGAGCTAAAGCTAGACCTGGCACGATGGAGATGCGAGATGTGGAGCAAACGCAGACCGTGGCGATGGAAGCTGGAGATGGAGCAAAAAGGTAGACCTGGCGATGGGAGCTGGAGATGGAGCAAAAGAAGTGACCTGGCAATGGAGCTGGTGTATGAGCACAAGATAGACCTGGAGATGGAGCTGGAGATGGAAGCAAAAACGCTAGACCTGGAGATTCTGGAGCCTGGAGATAAGTGCAAAAAGCTATTCTCTGGACACGGAAGCTGGAGATTGGGAGAGCATAAGCTATGGACCTGAAGACGGAAGGCTGGGTGATGGAGCAAAAGATAGACCTGGAGATGGAGCTGGAGATGGAGCAAAAGCTAGAGCTGGAGAGGACTGGAGGTGGAGCGAAAGAAGCTAGCTGGAGATGGAGCAAAATCTCGAGCTGGAGATGGAGCTGGTGATGGAGCGAAAGCCTAGATCTGGAGATGGAGCTGGATATGGAGCGAAAGCTAAGAGAGCTGGAGATGGAGCTGGAGATGGAGCGAAAGCTAGACCTGGAGATGGAGCTGGAGATGGAGCGAAAGTAGAGCTGGAGATGGAGCTGCAGATGGAGCGAAAGCTGGATGATGGAGATGTAGCTGGAGATGGAGCGAAAGCTAGAGCTGGAGGATGCAGATGGTAGCTGGAGATGGAGCGTAGAGCTAGACCTGGTGATGGAGCTGGAAATGAAGCGAAAGCTAGACCTGGTGGAGATGGAGAGCTGGAGATGGGAGCAATAGCTAGACCTGAGATGGAGCTGGAGATGGAGCAAAAGCTAGACCTGGAGATAGAGCTGGAGATGGAGCAAAAGCTTGGACCTGGAGATGGAGTCTGAGATGGAGCAAAAGCTAGACCTGGAGGTGGAGCTGGAGATGGAGCAAAAGCTAGACTGTGGAGATGGAGCTGGTGTGGAGCAAAAGCTAGACCTGGTGATGGAGCTGGAGATGGAGCAATAGCTAGACCTGGAGATGGAAGATGGAGATGGAGCAAAACAAGACCCTGGTGATGGAGCTTGGAGATGGAGCAAAATCTAGACCTGGAGATGGAGGTGGAGATTGGAACAAAAGCTAGACTCGGAGATGGAGCTGGTGATGGAGCAAAAGCTAGACACTGGAGATGGAGCAAAAGCTAGAGCTGGAGATGGAGCTGGAGATGGAGCGAAAGCTAGCTGGAGATGGAGCAAAATCTAGAGCTGGAGATGAGCTGGGTGAGATGGGGCGAAAGCTAGAGATGGGAGATGTTAGATGGATGCGAAAGCTAGAACTGAGAGGGAGCTGGAGATGGAGCGAAAGCTAGACATGGAGATGGAGCTGGAGATGGAGCGAGAGAATAAGACGGGGAGAATGGAGCTGGAGATGGAGCGAGAGCTAGACCTGGAGATTGAGCTGGAGATGGAGCAAAAGCTAGTCTTGGAGACGGAGCTGGAGATGGAGCAGAAATGCTTAGACCTGGAGATGGTGCTGGAGATGGAGCAAAAGCGAGACCTGGCGATGGGAGCCTGGAGATGGAGCAAAAGCGAGTCCTGGCGATGGAGATGGAGTTGGAGCTAAAGCTAGACCTGGCGATGGAGCTGAGTGATGGAGCAAAAGCAAGACCTGGCGATGGAGCTGGAGATGGAGCAAAAGCTAGACCCGGAGATGGAGCTGGAGAATGAGCAAAAGCTAGACCTGGAGGTGGAGGTGGAGATGGAGCGAAAGCTAGACCTGGAGATGGAGATGGTGATGGAGCAAAAGCTAGACCTGAAGATGGAGCTGGAGATGGAGGAATAGCTAGACATGGAGATGGAGCTGGAGATGGAGCAAAAGCAAGACCCGGTGATGGAGCTGGAGATAGAGAGCAAAAGCTAGACCTGGAGATGGAGCTGGAGATGGAACAAAAGCTAGACCCGGAGATGGAGCTGGTGATGGAGCAAAAGCTAGAGCTGGAGATGGAGCTGGAGATGGAGTGAAAGCTAGAGCTGGAGATGGGGCTGGAGATGGGAGCCGAAAGCTTGGAGCTGGAGATGTGTCTGCAGATATAGAGCGAAAGCTGGAGAATGGGGGAGATGTAGCTGGAGATGGAGCGAAAGCTAGAGCTGGAGATGGGGCTGGAGATGGAGCGAAAGCTGGAGCTGGAGATGGAGCTGCAGATAGAGCGAAAGCTGGAGAAGGAGATGTAGCTGGAGATGGAGCGAAAGCTAGAGCTGGAGATGGAGCTGGAGATGGAGCGAGAGCTAGACTTGGAGATGGAGCTGGAAATGGAGCGAGAGCTAGACCTGGAGATGGAGCTGGAGATGGAGCAAAAGCTATACCTGGCGATGGAGCTGGAGATGGAGCAAAAGTGAGCCTGGTGATGGAGCTGGAGATGGAGCTAAAGCTAGACCTGGCGATGGAGCTGGAGATGGAGCAAAAGCAAGACCTGGCGATGGAGCTAGAGATGGAGCACAAACTAGACCTGTAGATGGAGCTGGAGATGGAGCGAGAGCTAGGCCTGTAGATTGAGCTGGAGATGGAGCGCGAGATACACCGGGAGGCGGAGCTGGAGATGGAGCGAGAGCTAGATCTGGAGATGGAGCTGGAGATGGAGCGAGATCTAGACCTGGAGATGGAGCTGATACGTGAGCGAGAGCTAGAACGCGGGAAGATGGAGCAGGAGAAGGAGCGAGAGATAGTCCCGGGTTGAATAGAGCTGGAGATGGAGCGAAGAGATAGACCTGGAGATGGAGCTGGAGATGGAGCGAGAGCTAGACCTGGAGATGGAGCTGGAGATGGAGCAAAAGCGAGACCTGGCGATGGAGCTGGAGATGGAGCAAAAGCGACACCTGGCGATGGAGCTGGAGTTGGAGCTAAAGCTAGATCTGGCGATGGAGCTGGGAGCAGAGAAGGAGCAAAGCAAGACCTGGCGATGGAGCTGAAGATGGATCAAAAGGTAGGACCCTGCGATGGAGCTGGAGATGGAGCAAAAGCTAGACCTGTAGATGGAGCTGGAGATGGAGCAAAAGCTACACTTGGAGACGGAGCAGGAGGTGGAGCAAAAGCTAGACCCGGAGGTGGTGCTGGAGACGGAGCAAAAGCTAAATCTGGAGACGGAGCTGGAGACGGAGCAAAAGCTAGACCTGGAGATGGAGCTGGAGATGGAGCAATAGCTGGAGCTGGAGATGGAGATGGAGATTGAGCAAAAGCGAGACCTGGCGATGGAGCTGGAGATAGAGCAAAAGCTAGAGCTGGAGATGGAGCTGGAGATGGAGCAAAAGCAAGACACGGAGATAGAGCTCTAGATGGAGCAAAAGCTAGACCTGGAGAAGGAGCTGGAGATGGAGCAAAAGCTAGACTTGGAGACGGAACTGGAGATGGAGCAAAAGCTAGACCCGGAGATGGTGCTGGAGATGCAGCAAAAGCTAGATCTGGAGACGGAGCTGGAGACGGAGCAAAAGCTAGACCTGGAGATGGAGCTGGAGATGGAGCAATAGCTAGAGCTGGAGCTGGAGATGGAGCAAAAGGTAGACCTGGCGATGGAGTTGGAGATGGAGAAAAAGCTAAATGGAGATGTAGACGGAGACTGGTGGAGCGACAACGGAGATGGAGCTGCTAGAGAATCAGATGCGGCGCTGAGGATGGAGGAGATAGCTGAGAGTGGACAAGAGATGCAGCTAGAGGAGATGGAGATGAGCGAAAGCTAGAGCTGCTAAGATGGAGGAGCAAAAGCTGGAGATGCTAGAGCTGGAGATGGAAGCTGGAGATAGAGCAGCAAAAGCTGTAAGAGCATGAGAGCTGGAGCTGGATGGAAGCAAAGCTAGGCAAGTTGAACCCCGGAGAATGGAGCTGGTGATGGAGAAAATGCAAGATCCTGGAGATGGATCTGGAGATGGAGCAAAAGCGCATAGCTAGATTCTGCGATGGAGCTGGAGTTGGGAGCTAAAGCTAGAGCTGGAGATGGAGCTGGAATGGAGCAAAAGCAAGACCTTGCGATAGGAGCTGGATGGCTAGATGGATCAAAAGGTAGCACCTGGCAGATGGAGCTGGAGAAGGTGCAAAAGCTAGACCTGTAGGATGGAGCTGGAGAATGGAGCAAAGAGCTAACGTGGAGACGGAGCAGGAGATGAGCAAAAGCTAGACCCGGAGGTGGTGCTGGAATGGAGCAAAAGTAGCTAAAATCTGGAGACGGAGCTGGAGATGGAGCAAAAGCTAGAGCCTTGAGAGTGAGCTGAGATGGAGCCAAAGCTGGAGCTGGAGATGGAGCTGAGATGAGCAAAAGCGAGAACCTGGCCGAGGAGCTGAGATAGAAGCAAAAGCTAGAGCTGGAGATGGAGCGAGAGCTGGAGAAGCAAGACACGAATATAGCTCTGGATGTGCAAAAGCTAGACCTGGTGAAGGAGTGGAAGATGGAGCAAAAGGCTAGACTTGGGGACGGAACTGGAGATGGAGGCAAAAGCTAGACCCGGAGATGGTTGCTGGAGATGCGCAGCAAAAGCTAAGATCTGGACACGGAGCTGGAGACGGAGCAAAAGCTAGACCTGGAGATGGAGCTGGAGATGGAGCAATAGGCTAGAGCTGGAGCTGGAGATGGAGCAAAAAGAGTAGACCTGGGGTGTATGGATTATGAGATCAGAAGCAAAAGGACTAGAGCTGGAGATGGAGCTGGAGATGGAGCAAAAGCAAGACACGGAGATGGAGCTGTAGATCGAGCGAAAGCTAGACCTGGAGAAGGAGCTGGAGATGGAGCAAAAGCTAGACCTGGAGATGGAGCTGTAGATGGAGCAAAAGCAAGACCTGGAGATGGAGCTGCAGATGGAGCAAAAGCTAGACTGGAGATGGAGCTGGAGATGGAGCAAAAGTTGGAACACCGGAGATGGAGGCTGCTGGTGATGGAGCAAATGCTAGACCTGGAGATGGAGCTGGAGATGCAGCAAAAGCTAGAGCTGGAGATGGAGTTGGAGATGGAGCGAAAGCTAGCTGGCGATGGAGCTAAATCTAGAGCTGGTGATGGAGCGAAAGCTAGAGCTGGAGATCGAGCTGTAGATGGAGCGAAAGCTAGAGCTGGAGATGCAGCTGGAAATGCAGCTAATGCTAGAGCTGGAGATGGAGCGAAAGCTAGAGCTGGAGATGTAGCTGGAGATGGATCGAAAGCTAGAGCTGGATATGGAGCTGGAGATGGAGCGAAAGCTAGAGCTGTAGATGGAGCTGGAGCGAAAGCCAGAGATGGAGATGGAGCTGGAGATGGAGCGAAAGCCAGAGCTGGAGATGGAGCTGGAGGTGGAACGAAAGCTGGAGCTGGATATGGAGCTGGAGATGGAGCGAAAGCTGGAGCTGGATATGGAGCTGGAGATGGAGCGAAAGCTAGAGCTGTAGATGGAGCTGGACCGTAAGCCAGAGCTGGTGATGGAGCTGGAGATGGAGCGAAAGCCAGAGCTGGAGATGGAGCTGGAGATGGAGCGAAAGCTAGAGCTGGAGATGGAGCTGGAGCTGGAGCTGGAGCGCAAGCTAGATCTGGAGATGGAGCTGGAGATGGAGCGAAAGCTAGAGCTGGAGATGGAGCTGCAGATGGAGCGAAAGCTGGAGCTGGAGATGAAGCTGGAGATGGGGCGAAAGCTAGAGCTGGAGATGGAGCTGGAGATGGAGCGAGAGCTAGACCTGGAGATGGAGCTGGAAATGGAACGAGAGCTAGACGTGGAGATGGAGATGGAGATGGAGCGAAAGCTAGAGCTGGAGATGGTGCTGGAGATGGAGCGAAAGCTAGATCTGGAGACGGAGCTGGAGATGGAGCGAAAGCTAGAGCTGGAGATGGAGCTGGAGATGGAGTGAAAGCTAGGAGCTGGAAGATGGGCTGGAGATGGAGCGAAAGCTGGAGCTGGAGATGGAGCTGCAATGGAGCGAAAAGCTGGAGAAGGAGATGTAGCTGGAGATGAAGCGAAAAGCTAGAGCTGGAGATGGAGCTGGAGATGGAGCGAGAGCTAGACTTGGAGATGGAGCTGGAATGGAGCAAAGCTAGACCTGGAGAAGGAGCTGGAGATGGAGCAAAAGCTAGACTTGGAGACGGAAACTGGAGATGGAGCAAAAGCTAGACCCGGAGATGGTGCTGGAGATGCAGCAAAAGCTAGATCTGGACACGGAGCTGGAGACGGAGCAAAAGCTAGAACCTGGAGATGGAGCTGGAGATGGAGCAATAGCTAGAGCTGGAGATGGAGATGGAGCAAAAGCTAGACCTGGTGATGGATGAATGGAGATGGAGCAAAAACTAGAGCTGGAGATGGAGCATGGAGATGGAGCAAAAAGCAAGACACGGAGATGGAGCTGTAGATCGAGCGAAAGCTAGACTGGAGAAGGAGCTGGAGATGGAGCAAAAAGCTAGACCTGGAGATGGGAGCTGTAGATGGAGCAAAAGCAAGACCTGAGATGGATCTGCAGATGGAGCAAAAGCTAGACAATGGAGAGGATAGGAGCTGGAGATGGAGCAAAGTTGGAGACCCCGGAAGATGGAGCTGGTGATAGGAGCATACAGAATGCTAGACCTGAGATGGAGCAGAGATGCAGCAAAAGCATAGCTAGATGGAGTTGGAGATGGAGCGAGAGCAAGCTGGCGATGGAGCTAAATCTAGAGCTGGTGATGGAGCTGAAGAGCTAGAGCTGGAAGATTCGAGCTTTTAGATGGAGTCGAAAGCTAGAGCTGGAGATGCCAGCTGGAAATGCACTAATGCTAGAGCTGGATATGGAGTCGAAAGCTAGAGCTGGAGATGGTAGCGGAGATGGATCGAAAGCTAGAGCTGGATATGGAGCTGAGATGGAGCGAAAGCTAGAGCTGTAGAATGGAGCTGGAGCGAAAGCCAGAGATGGAGATGGAAGCTGGAGATGGAGCGAAAGCCAAAGCTGGAGATGGAGCTGGAGGTGGGATACGAAAGCTGGAGCTGGATATGGAGCGGAGATTGGAGCGAAAGCTGGGAGCTGGATATGGATGCTGGAGATGACGAAATCTAGAGCAGTAGATGGAGCTGATCCGTAAAGCCCAGAAGCTGGGATGGAGCTGGAGATGGAGCGAAAGCCACAAAGCAGGTAGATGGAGCTGAGAAGGAGCGAAAGCTAGAGCTGGAGATGGAGCTGGAGCAGGAGCTGGAGCGCAAGCTAGATCTCTGGAGATGGAGCAGGAGATGGAGCGAAAGCTAGATCTGGAGATGGAGCTTGCAGATGGAGCGAAAGCTGGAGCTGGAGATGAAGCGGGAGATGGGGCAAAGCTAGAGCTGGAGATGGAAGCTGGAGATGGAGCGAGTGCTAGACCTGAGAGGAGCTGGAAAAGGCACGGAGAGCTAGACGTGGAGATGGAGATGGAGATGGAGCGAAAGCTAGAGCAGGAGATGGTGCTAGGAGATGGGAGCGAAAGCTAGATCTGGAGACGGAGCTGAGATGGAGCGAAAGCTAGAGCTGGAGATGGAGCTGGCGATGGAGTGAAAGCTAGAGCTGGAGATGGGGCAGGAGATGGAGCGAAGGCTGGAGCTGGAGATGGAGCTGCAATGGAGCGAAAGCTGGAGAAGGAGATGTAGCTGAGATGAGCGAAGCTAGAGCTGGAGATGGAGCTTGGAGATGGAGCTAGAGCTAGACATGGAGATGGAGCTTGGAAATGGAGCAAAAGGCTAGAACCTGAGAAGGTGCTGGAGATGAGCAAAAGCTAGACTTGGAGACGGAACTGGAGATGAGCAAAAGCAAGACCCGTAAGATGGTGCTTCGGAGATTCAAGCAAAAGCTAGATCTGGACACTGAGCTGGAGACGGAGCAAAAGGCTAGACCTGGATATGGAGCTGGAGATGGAGCAATAGCTAGAGCTTTGGAGAGGAGATTGAGCAAAAGCTAGACCTGGTGATGATATGGAGATGGAGCAAAAACTAGAGCTGGAGATGGAGCTGGAGATGGAGCAAAAGCAAAGAAACACGGAGATGGATCTGTAGATCGAGCGAAAGCTAGACCTGGAGAAGGACTGGAGATGGAGCATAAAGCTAGACCTGAGATGGTGCTCGGAGATGGACAAAAGCTAGACCTGGAGATGTAAGCTGGAGATCAGCAAAGCTAGAACCTGCAGATGGGAGATGGAGCATTAGCTAGACCTGGGGGGGAGATGGAGGCTGTAGATGGAGCAAAAGCAAACCTGGATATGGACCTGCAGATTGGAGCAAAGCTAGACATTGTGATGGACTGGAGATGGAGCAAAAGTTTGACCCGGAGATGGAGCTGGAGATGGAGCAAAATCCTAGACATGGAGATGGAGCTGGATAAGGACAAAAGCTAGACCTGGAGATGGGAGCTGGTGATGGAGCAAAAGCTAGACCTGGAGATGGAGCTGCAGATGAAAAACAGGAAAAGCTAGAGCTTGGAGATGGAGCTGGAGATGGAGCGAAAGTAGCTGGCTCGGATGGAGCTAAATCTAGAGCTGGGATGGAGCGAAAGCTAGAGCTGGAGATCGAGCTGTAGATGGGAGCGTAAGCTAGAGTGGAAGATGCAGCTGGAAATGCAAGCAGCTAATGCTAGAGCTGGAGATGGAGCGAAAGCTAGAGATGGAGTATGTAGCTGGGAGATGGATCGAAAGCAAGAGCTGGATATGGAGTGGAGATGGAGCGGAAAGCTAGTGTGTAGATGAGTGGGAGCGAAAAGCTGAGATGGAGGATAGAGCTGGAGATGGAGCGAAGACCACAGATGGAAGATGGAGCTGGAGATGGAGCGAATGCCAGAGCCGGAGATGGAAGCTGGAGATGGAGCGGAAAGCGGGACTGGAGATGGAGCTGGAGATGGAGCGGAAAGCTAGAGCTGGAGAGGATGGAGCTGCGATGGAGCGAAAGCTGGAGATGGAGATGTAGCTGGTGATGGAGGAGTAGACTTAGAGCGGGAGATGGAGCTGGTGAGGGGGAGCGAGGCTAGACTGGAGATGGTGCGGAAATGGAGCGAGGAGAGCTAGACCTGGAGATGGAGACGGGATGGAGCAAGCTAGACCAGGCGAATGAGCTGAGATTTAGGCAAAGGAGATGGGAATGGGAGTGAGGATGGAGCAAAGTAGTCTTGTGAGAGGAGTTGGCTGGAAAAAAAGTAGACATGGGTGATGCTGGAGATGGAGAAAAGTAGGAACTGGAGATGGATTGGAGATGGG